>JAUZNK010032323.1:0-18604 GCA_035046665.1 Euphysa ruthae
ACAGCCAAAATAACAGTTTACGACCGGACCAATAAAATATAGCATAATGGGACATAGCCAAAATAAACGTTTACGACTGGACTAATAAAACATAGCATAACGGGACACAGCCAAAACAACTGTTTACGATCGGACCAATAAAATATAGCATAACGGGACACAGCCAAAACAACTGTTTACGATCGGACCAATAAAATATAAACGGGACATAGCCAAAGGGTTATAATAATGGGATACGAAATATATATTTTATCAATAAAAATATTCTTATACAATATTATTTGATTTAACAAATTCTATTGTCATATCAACTATTTTTCAAGTTTTGAAAAACCAAGCAAAATTTTAATTTAGTCGAAAATATAAATTTATGTTTTTCATGCTGGCAGTTTTTGTTTGAGGAAGATTTTTAAAATGTAGGATTTTTTATTAGAGGTTTGTTTTTCGCGGAGTTCTCTCATGATTTTGCAGTTGTAAAAACTATTTTGGAGAATTACGAAAGGAATATTTGTAAATTCATAGATTTCTGTTAGCTACCCCAAACGTCTAATAATAAAACTACCTGAGTAAGCACTGCCGCACTACTGTCTTCGCCACATGCACGATAAATCAATGATTTCAATTCATCCGGTGGAAGTGGTCTAAGTAAAATTTGGCGTATATGGTTTCATGCTGTTGTTGAGATTTCCAAAATTAACCAAATAAAAAATGCAATGTAGAGTCACTCATATAGTAAGAGCTGACTTAAAAGAAATGGCTTTAAGTTTTATTAGTAAATACTTAGTTAAAATCAAGCCGTAAAAAGGACAAAAAACCAAGCAAAAACAACAAAAATAAAACGTTAGTTGTAGCTGATTTATTATAACAATTATATATGTTTATGAATAATTCTTTTAAATTGATTTTTATTTAAATCGAAAATATATTTTTTTATTACGAAAGTTTGTATGTTTGAACTTAAAAATACAATTTATTTCTCAATAAACGGCTCTGTTATAATATCATGTTCTAAATTGTCCATGAACTTACGAAGAGCTTTAATTTGAAATGATATTCCAGGTGAGCCAAATTAATTTTTAACCTGGGTTGAAAATTTCAACTTCCTTTGAATTTGGCAACAAAGGTTTTTCAATTTGGTTTTCAATCTCCATGTAATGTAAAAGACATTTCAAAATACCTGGTTGAATCTCATTATATCAAGATTTCGATTCCATAGGATTTCGATATTTGCTTGTAATTTTTAGTTTTGTAATGATGAGTTCAAAAAACATGCTCTAGTTTCCACTCAGATTAAAACAAACAATTGCAATTTATTTAAATTTGACCTTAATTTAAAAAATTTTTAATTTGGGTCGAAAAAAATCTTCAAAATCAAGTCCTAAATCTTAATTTTTAAACGTACATTCTGAATGAGAGCTACTAAAATCACATTTGTTACGGGGCTAAAATTTAAGAGAAAACGCAGGACTTGTGCCAACACACTGAAAAAAAAGCTATGTATTTTACAACTTATCTAAATAGTACAGTATAAAAATATACAATAAAAACAAATTTAAATCTTGCCTTGAATGATTGTAAAAGTCGGGTAACTGAAACTGTTTCTTTTTTATGTTTAAATAAGCAGATAAAAAAATGCCAAACACTTAGAAAAACATAGATCATCTTCAATTACAGTATTCCACAGAAGCAAGTAGATCACCTTCAATTACAGTATACCACAGAAAAAATAGATGATCATCTTCAATTACAGCATCCCACAGAAAAAATAGATGATCATCAATTACAGCATACCACAAAAAAAAAAGATTATCATCAATTACAGCATACCACAAAAAAAAAAAGATCATCTTCAATTACAGTATCCCACAAACAAAAAAAAAAATCATCTTCAATTACAGCATACCACAAAAAAAAAGATCATCTTCAATTACAGTATCCCACAAAAAAAAATTGATCATCTTCAATTAGAGCATACCACAGAAAAATAGATCATCTTCAATTACAGTATTCCACAGAAAAAAATATATCATCGCCAGCTACAGAATTCCACAGAAAAAAAAACATCATATTTTTTTTTGTATAAAGAAGTCGCTTTCGAATTATAAACATCTAACGTCACAAAATTTTAGTGCAAAGTGTCTGTTTTATAAAATTTGTTAAAAACGTTTAATACATTGAGATTTTGAAATTTTAGTGTGAAACAATTTCTCAGTCAACCATGCTTTTTCGTACAAGAAAAGTGGGTAATGTACCATAGCATACTGAAATGCAGCCTCTACATAAAATATCTTTTGGAAAAAACTTTAAACTTAAAAAGTTAAAACATAATTTCATATAAGCAGATGATTCTGGCTGGATTCACGGACAAAGAGCATACCGAGATACAGTGTTAATCAACTCTCCAAAAACGCAATTTCTTCAACAAAATTGGAGAAAAAAACAATAATTCAAACAGGTAATTAGGTTTTAATACATACTGTTTTATTATTTCTTCTGAGTGCAAATGGGGCAATCCAATACCGATATGTTTTTGATTTACCAAAAGCATTGTGCAAACCTAAATGAAGCAACACAAGCGAGACAACAAAAAAAAAACAAAAATGAATCGAAACAAAATACCCAGCCTACTTTTGAGTACCTATTATTCCTTGCAATGTTTAAGCAGATATTCGAAACATCTGTAAGCAAAATTTTTCATCTAATAACGCCGATAAAAAACAACTCTGTTGATAATCTAGTCAGTCACATTTTTTATCGAAGTTCCTTGGATAGTATAAATAAACATTCATATTACATTAAGTTTTTCATTAAAATTTTTCTTATTGTTCTTTGCTGCTTTTTGACGGTAGGGTGTTAAAAAAAGGGTGTTAAAGGCGTCCTGCTGTTTTTTTAAATTAGTGCGAGAAACATATGAGAAACGTATACGTTCTAAAAGCTATGTCAAATTGAAAGAAATCGAAATTAACACAAGGGATAGTGAGAATGAAATAAAAATTTTAATACTTCATGCTCACCTGACCTAAATCCTGTACTGTTTTCTTTAGCATTCCAGAAGTATGCCTAACTAAGGACCATAGTTTTAAATGGCAAGCCTAAAATACATTGAATAAAATATATACAGTTTAAAAGATATGCAGTTGACAAGAATTCTATGGTTTGGTATTTATTTTTAAGTAAGCTAGAATGCTTAACACTTTGCTGAAGATAAAGGCAACTGCACTAAAACCATTTCAGGGTTTTAAAAAAATCATATTTTATCCCTTTCCATAGAAAATTGTAACCCGAGTCCATCTCCAATCAAAAGCACCCTTACCCATCCAAGAATTGACAGATCTAAACATGAATATAATATATTTTTTGGATCTATAAATAACTAAGTAATCTCACCTTTTCGTATAATTCTTCAAGCAGCTTCCCCACTGTACACCCGGGCATTCCATATAATTTAACATCATAGTTAAATCCTCTAAACAACAAGTCAAATCCTTTCAAACCACAACTCCCCATACATCGCCATAAGCAAACCCTCCAAAAAAATACCAGGCTATTTACGAACAATAATCGAAGCCATACATTTTAAATTGAACTACCTTGATTTTTTTAATTTATTTATTTTTGATTTATTTTCTCAAAATATCACTTTGCAAAGAAAATAAAATTACTTGTTATTGTTAAGATAGTGCAGAATATCTGCTTGCGATAAAATGTCGTCTGTCTGCTCCAACTGTCGCCGAATCTCATCGATATCGACGTTTTCGCCTTCTTGCAAGTTAATGCGAGGTAAATCACCCATATTATCCAAAACAAACCCACGCACAATATCTGAACATTCTAAAATATTATAAGACAAATATTACTCACACTCAAACATTCTCACTTGGAGTAAATTTCATTAATTCACTCACACTCAGAATATAGTCATAAATCGTAATCATTTGAAATATTTTCCGCATTTACGAGTTATGCTGAAATTCGTAAGGTTCTTTTACTCGAGGTTTGGTAGATGAGTTTGCTTGGATTTATCATCACTGAAGATAAATAAGATTATTCGTATTTAATTGGTCCCTCGAGCCTTTCTTATATTTAAGCCCTAATTATGCCAACATAGGATTTTGTAACCAAGGTTACAAAATATCATACATAGGAGTTACACCTTTCATTTGATTGTTTTATGTTAAAACAAAATCATAAAATAAAATCATAAAGGAAAAAAAAAGGCTTACTAAGCGGTGTAAAAAATATCACCAAAGTAAATAGTCAGCAAAATGAGGTCTGAGTCCCTCCGATGCCAATTTTCAGGCAATCCTTGGTAAAAGTACCTTTTTTTTTTCAATTCAGTCATGCAATGCTTCATTTATAAACGCTTCATGGACACAGGAAAAAATTCTTTCTAGCTTCAGTTTCATTTGAATTAAGAAATAAATCTTAATGGCAGAAATTTTAGTTGGTAAAAATTGCTTAAGTTATTTTTGGTGGTGAGACAGCACATAAGAGAAATTATCAAAACTAACCTTCTTCTTCAGACCCCCATGATGTAACTGAAGTCCAAGATGCAGCACGTTTTAAATTTCTACTTCGAGATACCGAGCCATGAACTTCACGGTCCAACGATGATGTCTAAATTAAGATAAATAATTTTAAAATTACGGAATTATGATGCAAAAATCAAGATATTTATTAAAATAAATAATATACAATCAAAGTCTAACAACATACACACAGTCTAATCTAATTTACACACAGTATAATAACATTTGCAAAGTCTAACAACATACACACAATCTAATCTAATTTACGCACAGTATAATAACATCTGCAAAGTATAATAACATATGCACAGTATAGTAAAACATACCAACAGTCTAATAACAAGCAACAAGCATTTTAATTGGAATTATTTCTGAGAGGGTATTATTACACAGTACATAAGCTATTAAAGAAATATTTCGGTACAAAAGGAAAAATTTGATACAACAAGAAACCTTGGATATAATTTAAAAATCCACCAAAATTATTACTTTGAACAAGCCATCTTTTTTTCCAATAAAATTGATTTTTTAAAAAAAAATTAACAATAAATAAAGGTTGGCATGCTTGTTTATATATAGCATTTGTAGGTGAAAAAAATTAGTAGATTATACGTACACTTTCCCTATTTGAAAAATCACTGTCTTCATAGTTACGGAGAACTTCCCCTGGTTTTGGTGATAACGTAGGGTCTGGGAACTTTCGAATCATTTCTAAAATAAAATAAAATAAAATTTCATAAAACTGTTAAAATTTCATGACATAAACTGTAAGCAGAAGTTATAAAATAAAATTCTAGTATTTTTTAAATTTTATAAATTAAATGCATCAAATTATAACCTATATCTTATGGCTCCATATGAAACATATTGGTCCAAAGTATGAGCAAGGATCTCACAATACCATTAGCTTCATTATGCAGGGAAGATTATTCTTATGCACATGAATATTTTCATAAAGACAATTGAGTAAAACAAAAAACACATAATTTTTATGTGTTTTTAATGGAAAAGCTAGTTTTAATGGAATGGGTATAAACAATATGGTTATGAAGCACATACAATCACTAGGGTTAAACCATAGACCTTAGTACCCATTTACCAAAATAATTGAAATGATGGAGTACTGGGTTGACGCTACTGCTGTGAGTTCAATTTTTAATACTGTATAGACTGGTGATTAGGCAGTCTAATGAAAAATGACCACACAATAAATAAAAAAAAAAAAAAAGATGATAAAATTCCAGGAAAGCAGGAGATTTCATAGAAAAACAGGTAAAACAAAAAAAAAAAATAAATAAAAACAAGATGCGAAAAAGTAGGAGAAGTAGGAGAAGTGGTATCCCTGTATTAATTTTCTTTTCTTTACAAGAGATATTAAGAATTCGAGACTAAGACACCTAACAAATTGATACTTGGGGATAAATAATTACATGGAGACACTCTTCTCACTAAATATTTGGATACTGCTTACATACCTTGGACAACTTCCATCTTAAAAAAAAGTCTAAAGTTTAAAAAAAATAATCTGTAAACCTGCAAATTTGGAAGGTTTTATGAAATCCAAGTTCTTCACACTTGATCTTGATAACATTTCAGATAACTTTCCAACTCGTATCCTACAACATTAAAAGAATCATTGTGATCTTTTACTTTTGAAATTTACGGTGTAAACGAAGTTTAGTGTAACAAAAGAGCTGCCAGAAGTTTTTGAAAAATGTTAACTTTCGACAGATTTTTTCCTTTTTAAAATGCAAGCAAAAAGGGTGAAGAAGTTATTAAACACGCATTATATCCATTCAAGTTAGGAGTACAAAGCTAGGATTAATATTTAAATTAAATTAGAGAGGGAAAGAAAACAGAGAGGTTTTTAATTTGTTAAAACAACACTGAAAATCTCGTCACGCGTTGACTCCACGTGTTAAATTTCACAATGATCTGTAGTTATACTTTTTAGACTTCATACCTCAAAAATCTTTAAGTGTATGATTAGAAATATGGCTTAATTACCTTACACTGTAAAGATAGCCGCTAGAAACTTGTTGAACGAAACGGCCGGCAGCTGAAGTCATTGAATTTTCTAAAAAAAGCGATAATAAGTAAATAGACGTTTTGCGGGTCTTAAGCTAAAATGGAGGGAAGCTATTGTTTTAAACATTTAAAAAATATTGTTTGTAAAATATTGCCAAAATTCATTAAAAATTTTCAAACGTCTTCAGGATTATTTTTGCAAATCTAACGAATCATTATTCTTCTAACGAATCTAATGAATCTCCTATTATAAGGCAAAGTTTGAAACGAATCATTATTCTGATTATAAGGCTATTTCTTTTTTGTATTTGCATATTTTTTTTAACGTGAGCCCAACAAATAGTTTTCCAGCTAATTTACTACAGAATGACACACGGGTTTGGTTCTGGTGTACTTAGAGCTACCATTTGAACTCATGGCAAAGAAAACCAATGGTTCTGAGGTGGGTTCGAATCCACAGCTCTAGGTACCAGAGACCACAATGCCTTATCTGCTCGGCCAGACAACCATTAAAACATTACGTTTGAAACAAATCATTATTCTGACGTTATAAGGTTAAATACTAATATATTAAACTATTTACAATATGGTAAAAGATTGGAATGAAGAAACTAAGCTAGTACTTATGAAGAAGGAAAAAAAAAAAAAGAAAAGAAAAACAGCATTTACGATAAAAATAAGAATGCATTTTTTGCAAACAGTTTGAATTACTTACGAAATACTGACAGTTTGAAATACTTACAAAAGAAAAATGCGGTTAATGAACAGAGATAAGTTTAGATTATAAGCTTAGCGGAATTATCTTTAAACTTGTTTGCATTAGAAAGAATGCAGCTGCGTGATTACATTAAATTTGTTAAAACCAGTTTTGCTAAAGAACTGTTGTCTTTTTAAGCGATTTTACTACACAGATGAACACTGGATGAACCAAGGTACTTACTTGGGAAGTACTAGGGTAGTACTTATATTCATTCAGTCTTTATCTTCGCTAAGCAAGGCAGTAAAAAGTCTCTCATAATACCAAAGTAAGAAAATATAAATTAACCATGTTTTCTTTATCAATATAAAAAAGGCACTATATCTCCAACCAATTGTTTTTTTTTTTTTTTAATATATAAAAAAAAGTTTATTTTAAAACTTTAAAAGTAAGCCTGAAAAGAAATAGGGGACTGATTTTATTTTGAAATAATATCATTTTGGGATACAATTTTACAACAAAAATAGTTCTTAGGATGAGGTTTTTTTACTTGCTCAATGGATAATTGAATAAAAATAATTGATGAGCTAAAATGTTTTATTTCAACAAAAAATTCTGGTAATTTTTTTCATAGATTAGACTATTGAGTCAAATATTGAAAATAATAAAGTTTTGTAACAAGTTTTAAATTGAAAAATTTGATTTTGGAATTTCATTTTTCAGGTCCATCCAAAGATTTCCTCAGTGAGATATTTTTAAAAATCAATAAAATTGAAAAAAAGTCATTTTTGGTCCATTGCAGGAGCTTTAAACATACCAGCATTATCATAACGAGACAATAAAGTTGAGCGTAATTACCTAGAAGAGAGTGTGTGATTGGAATTGTTAGAGTCGGTCTACCGGTTAATCTCCAGTTGCTGCGAAAGTATTCCACCTCTGTCTTGAACGAATCAATCAGTAGCTCGTTATCCAAGCACATGTAGAATTGACGATAGTCAAGAAACTTAAAATATTTATTTAAATGAAAATTTGCAGAGAGTCAAAAAATAATTCAAATACCAATTTATTAATATCTATTTATTACTGGAATAATTTATTTATAACTGAAATTACCATTGTCTCCTTAAGCTCAAAAGCACTCCTTTGCTGGCAACAAAGTATAAAGTATTTCAAAGTATGAAGTATTTCAGAAGCATTTGATTTTCTTGTAATAAACTTAGTTATAAAATTTCAAAAAGTGGAAATTTTCTTTGAAGGGTATTTTTGTAAAATATATAAACATATAAAATTACGCATTGCGAAGCCACAATTCTACAGAAATAAAAATGCAATCCATGTAAATATAAAACTTATGACGGCTTTTATAAAAATATCACAATTCAAATTAGGTTGTTTTGAGTAGATGAACAAATAATTTTTCAACAAGATAAGAAATATTACGTATCATCTTCCCATGAACATTAAGGAAAATGTTCACTCATAAGATTGTGACAAGTAATTTCTGTTTGTTGTATCAATACTTTCTACATAATAAATTCTTTATATATTTCAATGGAATAAATAGATGATAAATGAAAAAAATTGTAATAAAGATATTGATGCTACGCTTAACTTTTATAAAACCAATTCAAATATCCATCGGATTGGATTGGATCAAATTATACCAAAAGAATCTTTTGAGTTTCTATGCTTATATTCCTATCCATTATCAAAGACTTGATGCAATAAAATTCACAAGCGGTTTACAGCTTACTAAAAAAAGTCGTTAAAATTCTTGTTTTATTACCAAACTGTGGTGATTATCGTATATCAAATTCTGAACTTCTATTAGCAATGCAGAAGAAATCCCAATGGTTAAGGAAGATAATATCTCCAAAAAATCTAACCATTGGCCTATAAGCTTCCATCACTACTAAAGTCTTCAAAAAATCACTAAATAGTGAGTCACCAAGTATTTTGAAAAAATAATTTGGTGGTTTAAAACCAAAAAAAAGTCGATACGCTACAGGGGCAAGCCTAATTAATCCATTTGTTTCATCGCTTAACCCTTAATTTATCGGCAGCTAAGTTTAATGCATACAAAATTACCAATAAAGATTTTTAAAATTTATTCTAAACATCATTTCCAGCAAACTAATTTAGCATACAGTTCAAAACTATTCTTGGCATTCCACAAGCCTTTGTTTACATTGGGTTATATTTCTTTCCAAAAACTGAAAGCACATAAACAGTAAATTTTTAAAGTTTTAAGATAAAAATAAATTTAATTGCATATTTAATACCTCTTGTTACTAACCTTAAAAACAATTGTTACTACTAATACACGGAAAAAAAGACATTCAAACTCCTTGAAATATATTGGAAAAGAACTTTCAAAATGAAAGCATAAATGACTCACCTGGGGTGTAAAGGCATAAATTTTTCCATCAGCTCGATACAGACTACCAATACCAATAACCCCAATACTTGAGCGAGGTCTAAATAGTTACAATCTTTTCAATTTGAACATGAAGCGATAAACAAATGAAAGTAACTGAAACAATTTATCGTGCAATATTAAAAAATGACCAAAATTTCATCCCTTAAGGCCTGGAACAAAAAAATTTTGAATCACTTCAACTAATTATTTTTTAAAAATGGCAGCTTAAATATTGACATGAAATATTTTAAACAAAATAGAGAAAATAGCACTGTAAAGCAAGGTTTTTTGGACTAAATATACCTATCGACTTACTTAAAAACCTGTTTTCTTAAACATGATTTCTTAAAAAAATCTAAAATTGATCACTTTAGAACCAAATTTGACTGGGTTTGAAACTGACCAATCAAAGAAATAAATGCATATTATGTATAAACTTTTCGTTTGAAATTACTTGGATGATGTGTTGTCATTATGCATCAATTTTTTCCTTCAGACCAAAGGAAAGATTTTTTCCTGGAAATTTTGCTCCAAGAGTGGAGATTCTACCCAGCAATTTTTTTTGATGAGTGTGAAAGGGACAATTTCTCTTATTTAAAAAATATGAAAAGTTCCCAGACACAATCTTTTGAAATAACTTTTTGATTTTCTACATTTCGGAGAAAACCTAACATCAACCAAATAAAACAATAAAGCTTCAGTAAGTATTCAACAACAATTACCGTCCCGACAATCCCATTTTCTTGTTTTTACCTAAAGAAGAAGAAAATTAAATTTAAATTCATAATAGTTCTCCATCCTAAAATTGAACCTTACACACACTCTGGATTCACCTGCTTAGATAATTTTTGAAAATGTAAATAGCCATGGAATGAAAATTCGCGCATAGACAAGAAAAAATTAGCATAAAGTTTCCATTCCTGAATTTGATCATATGTAATGGTTTCTTAAAACAAATATTATAACTTTGTGGCTTCCTAACATGTGTTGTGAAAATGACCGTTTAAAAATATGTCAAACTAAGTGAAGGGAGTTTACTATTTTGTACTATGTATTTATATTTCAATAAATAAATTTGTACTATGTATTATATAAATATATAAATAGTCAATTAGATGTTAAAAAATATACATGCATTTGAAGAATAACGAAATAAAGACATAACACAATTCGCCAATTATTATAAAGTAGGACATTATTTAACTAATTTATTTAATTGTTAGAAACATCTACACTAACATCTACGGTAATAACCTTTCTGGATGGCTAATAATTTATATTACCAGCATACTAAAGAATACTAAAATGAAAAGGTTTAAATAGAAAAATAAATAATAATAGAGAAAAATCGCCTACTGTGTAAATCAAATTTTGTGTATCTATTCCACTCATTTTTCACTTTTTTAGAAAATTTTTTATGACATTTTGTTATAATTTGTTTGTAACAGACCGTGTGATTTTTTGAAGAAACTTATAATTTGTTTTTAAAAGAACGTTTTAGTTTTTGAAGAAAGTTATAGTTTGATAGCAACGAAACATTTACGTTTTTGAAAAAACTTTTAAGTTTTTTGTAACAAACCATTCGAGGTTTTGAAGAAACTAATAATTTGTTTGTAACGGACAGTTTACATTACTTATAAAATTTTAAAATGTTACTACATCTTCGAAAAATTATCTATCAAAAAACATTCATAGTCATTACAAGCATGTGGTATAGCATCAATGATTGGCTAGCCAAACATTTGATTTATCAAATTTTAAATTTGTATTATTTTCGCACTTTGCCCTTCCACAGATATTTCAATAAAATTTAGACTTAAAATTAAATTTGAAGAACAAGTTTTTGCGGTACGGTTACTTTTATTTTATTTACCAAAAACTTCATATATACATAAGGATGACAGTTAAAGTCTAAAGATTAAGCACTTTGAGTACAAGAAAGAACATGTAAATGTGATCACCAACCTGTAGAAGATTTTTATCAAAACTTGACTCGGAATTCACAGTTTCGCTGGCTAACTTGTAACTCACAACTTACAGTTTAAAAAAAAATAACCCTGCAATCGTAGCTTGCAACTCGTTGATGGGAAAACCAATACAGACATAAAATAACACCTAATAAGCCACATATCCCTGTTGAGTATGTTTTTGCATAAACTAAAATTCGTAAAATTTAATAACTGAAAAAATAAATGCATTATCTTTTTAAATCAAAGTTACCTAGACAACTGTAGACTTTGCTTAAGCACCTGGCTGGCAAAATCCTGATGGGGTGTGCTTCTGCCACTGTTTGTGAAACAATACCACTGGATGCTAAAAGCTCTTTAATTTCCTCATCTTCTGCAATTAGAGCCACTGATAAAGAATACAAGTTCAGACAAAATTAAATGTTATTTTATAGCAGTGTGAAGCTTTGCAAAAGACTCAAGCAAACTTATATTTTAAGCCATGGTTTACAGCAAAAGTTACTTTTAGCCGTTAAATATAATAAGTCAACTGCAATGTATACAGCTAAAAAGTATGTGCAAGCAGAAATAGCCCTTAAAGTGTTTTTATATTAGACCTGGGATTTTTTTTCAGGTATGGAATTAATAATTAGTGTATGTATAACCTTTCCATAACCAATAACAACCCATTTTTACAGGTGGACGTATTGGAGATACCTTTTTTACCCTAAACAAAATTTGTGCAAAACAAGTTTTAATAAAAATATTGAATTTAAATTTTTTTCTGAATTTTGAAAATTTTTTCAAGCAGTTTTGAAAGAAATTAGCAGATGAAAAGCAATGATTGAATATCCAACATTTTGCCATACAAACTTATAACGGTTAATATTTTTCTCAAAAGATTTTTTTTTTCTAAAAAACATTCTTACCTTGAATAACTAGTTCAGCTTTGGGAGCCGTAATGTACCTGCGATTTAAAGGATCCAACTCGCCCACAGAAACAAAACCCTGCAATCAAAACATATTTGTTTGGCACTATGTTCAAAGCTTCCTTAGATGTCTTAGATTTTATTTTAAGATGTTTGAAACAGTGAATTCAATAAACACTAAAGAAAACTATCACAAAATGTTTATTCCGAAGCATATACATACAGAGATGCTAAGTAAAGACAAAAATATTCTGTTTAAATCCTATTATTTTAACCTCTAGAAAGCAAAATTACGAACCTCGTGTAATAACCTTCCTAATATAAATAAAGACTGGGTCCAAAGATGAGGTAATCTATCACCACACAGCCGTGGTTGACTATGGGGTTGCTTCCTTTCATGTTCTATCTAAAAATAATAGAAAAAAATAATCAAATAACAGCTCAATTTATTTCCACAAAACATGAAAATACAATAACAAAAAAGTTAAAAAAAATATAAAATTGAGTTGAAATATTTAACACATTTGCAAATACCCTAGGAAGTGTGTCGTTTTATTTTAACTTAAAAAGAGGAAGTGATTTGTTGTCTCAAGGGAATTTGATAAGCAATTGTAGATGGAGTGTTTTATGGAATATTCGTCTGAAAGGACTTGAATTAACTTGCAGAAAAAAGTTAAGGATGGCATAACCTTCTGCCACTCGAGGTTTCTCGGCCTAATTCAGCAAATAACTTGACACTTGAGGTATATTATATTGAACAAATACAGGTTTATGTTGCATTGAAGTATTATGGATTAGCCATAACTGGTATGTTTATAATTTCGATGGAAAAAAAAACCATATGACTTGCAAATGCATAACAATGCAATAATGATCAAAAACTAATTCACAATCAAGAGTAAATTCTAGGTGTTTATGTGAATCTATAGAAGACTTATTAAATATTAAATCAGACACCTCTACTTCATGTTTGTTTGGACAAGGATTAAAAGAAATTTCCGCTGATTAGACCATGTTTATGATGTTTGTAGTATATAACAATAAATTAAATTCAACATAAGGGTGGAGGGAGAATATTATTCACTTTATAAAGAAGGCAATAGGCAGCAAGAGTGAGGGAGTGTTTGTGGAGGGCAGGTTGTAATGTAATAGTTTAACAATTTAGTTTTATTTAACACTGCTCAAGAATTGTAGTACAGAATATTTATAAATACAAAGACTAATACAAACCAATCAAATTTTTATTTTTTTTAAATTAAATAAAAACATATTTTAATACTTGTTGTTTTAAATTTTTTAACTGTACTTGCCGATTTATACTCATTTGGAAGTAGATTCCAGAGAATACTAAACTCAAATATAAGAGAATTAGTGTCATGTTTTATAGTTTTTGCAGGAGGAATTCGTAAAAGCATTTGTCCTCTTAAATTGTAAGGTCTGTCTTTCAGTTCAAAAAATCACAGACTATTTTGGGATTCTTAATATTAAGTGATTTAATGTTCTCGGTCAATAGAGTCTACAGGTGTTTAGTATGAATCTTAACAGTATTTTTAGTTTGAAGCAACCCCTCAAAATTCTAAGAGAAGTTTTCTTGAATAGCTGAGTGCTCTTTTGTGAACTCCTATTTATTTTATTGTTATCTTTTTTGTAGCAAAACATCCAGATAGGAGAATAATATGCAAAATAGGGAAGATTATAGGCATTTACTGTGGACCTGGCTTGTATAAGGCTCATGCTTCTACGCATTCGGAACACTTGACTAACCTTACTATTTGCAGTTTTACATATATTTTTAATGTGGTTAGAGATATTTAACTTATGATCAATTGGTACCCCTATAATAATTTAAACAATTTTATAATTAAACATAATTCTAGGTTAATAAGTTTAAAAAAATCTAAGAACTTCGAACAATCTTTTTTTCAATTATTTGTCTATTCTTGGAGTAAAGTTTCTTGACAGCAGATAAGAAAGCATTTTAAGCGTGAAACCCTTCGAATAACACTGGAGCAATTTAGTGACTCACATTCCTAAACAATTTTTATAATTCAGGCGTAATTCTGATATATCTTTTTGAAAATGCATTCAATGTATACCTTATCTTTGGGAACATAGAATAACTCCGGAAGTAAATGGGCGCCATCTTCACTCATAATGATCAACGGTTCCAATAGATTTGTATATTTTTCGATCTAAAACAAATATGCACATTTTAGGGATTTTATTAGAAATTTAACCAAGGCTTTTTACTTGGTCTTCCTTTACAAAATAATAACTTTTAATTAACGCTTCTTATTTACTAATAATGCTTAAAAAATATAGCAGGCCAAACTTACCTTAAAAAAGTGCATTGTACTTTTCAATGTTTATCAGTCATTACTTATTTTAAGCAACAGTTAAAATAACATTTTTCCAACTCTTCTAAAGCAGTTTCGTATAAAAATATAGTGTATAATGTGACGCATTATGCACGTTTTACACCTGCAAGCTTTCTCAAAATCTTTGCTTCGGCTTTTTCAAACATAAAGTGCGTGCAGGACTTTCACGCTGATATTAATTAATAAATTTTACAAGAAAAAATTAAAGTACCTTTGAACAGACCCAAAATTTCCAAAATTTTTCCTGACTGAAATAAAAATGTAATAAAATAATAATAATAAAAAAATTAACATCGAATTTTAGATTCGTCTCTATTCCCTTGTTATTTGCACTAAGAAGTTGTTTTATCTGTTCGCCTAACAAATCTTAACAGTTCTTTAACCAATCAAAATTCTTCCTGCTCTTATTCTTGGTATTAAATCTAGAATGTTAAATGTTTGGGTCAGGGTTAGGTTTCAAAGACGCTCAAGCTTGTAAACTCATTCTAATAATTAAAAAGAGAAATTAAAATTTACAGCCAAATTATCTTTATTCTAAAACAATTTGAATGTTGTTAGAAAGAACTTCAGCTCACTATAAAGGCAACCTGACTTTCAGAGTAGTACGCGTCCTGTTTTGAAAATATCCATATTGCTCCTAAACAATGTCATGCAAATAGGTCATTCGTGTAAGACGAACTTAATCAGCAATAAGCAAGTGAAACAGTATCCAAAAAAAATTCAAGGTAATAATTTAATAATCTCAAAACATGAAATTCAGAGTAAACATTTATTATTTCATAGTTGCGATCATTTTCATTACATGAAAGGCATTATGTAAGCTCAAAGTGAGCTGCTTCTGCTCATCGCAATGTCAGAATATTGAATTTTGAGGTTGAATTTTATTAAAAATAAGTAAAAATTTAAGGCAAAATTTTGCAAAGCAGAAAAATAAACTCCATTTATGTGATATAAACAGCGTGAAAACTGATGCGAAAGCTACAAGCGTACAGCGTAAAGTTTACAGAGTTTTTTAAAAAAATTTTTAAAAAACAACAAAAAAAAAAAGTACTATTGACAAAGGTAAAAACCAACTTAAAAAATACCATGTTTTTTTTTATAAATTTTTATTTTGCAAAGTTTTAAAAAAACTCAATGACATCTATGCATTACTATCAACTGACCGATTCAAAAAACTGACAAGCTTTGTTTATTCAAATTAACCTGTTTTTAAAAGTTTTTAAAAAATTCGCTTTTGTTAAACCTATTACTGATTTAAATCTGATTTCAAAACTGCTATTCATGCGTGAACATTTATTCTGTCATGTTGGAATAAGGTATTTTTTCACAAATAGAATAACCAGTAGTTATGCCCATCACCAAATAAGAAACTCTCATTTAGATAAGAAGAAAAGATAAAGTAGTCAATTTGGAAGTACTGTTATGTTGTTATTGTGCTTAGGATGCGTAAGGTATCAGGATCGAACTTCATAAATAGCAAATGTTTCTTTCACAACCAATACATATCTGAGTGGGAATGATTTTTTTATGCACAGCACAGCTCAATAGATTTTCCTGGTTGAGTGGATAGTTCTGTAGTTGTAAATATTCATTTGGTGTTGAAAAGTATTGACAACTACCATATTGGAGTAAATTGACAGATTTTCTAATATTGATAAATACAAACATCGTTTTACAAGAAAACAAATTCTATTCATCGTATGATTGCCGATTGTTTCCTGCATAGAAATGGGTAACTTAATATCTAACACTAAAACGAAATAAGTCTATTGATTGTTAATGGAAAATAAATAAACAGGTATCTTATGCACAGCTTTCCTGTACTTATCCCTTCGGAGTACATTGCCTATTGAGGTGGGATAAGAATTCCAGGTAAAATCATACCCTGAGGCAAATATTCCAGGTAGAATAATTATTCATCTCCAGGAAAAGTTTTGTTTTTTTTTATCAGCCACATCCTAAAATTTAGTAGCAAATTGAAAAAAATTTTGATATGCTTGAGAAAAATTCCTGAGAGCAGTTATACTATAAGAGATGCTGCATTAATTGTTTGTTTTTGTAAGAAGCATAAAATTTGATTTGATTGTAATTAATCACTCTTTCCTCATATTTTCAAATTTCAGCCTGAGATGACTCAAGTGCTTAAGCTGATTTGTTTTATATTTATTTCCAACCTAATCAAGATGACATTTTGGAAAGTAGGACCGACAAGAAATTTTGGACCAACTCTCTTTATTTCTACTTAATATGACAAAGTTTTTCAAAAAAAAAATCCTTTTTTGGATGAAAACATCAAATAGGAAATTTAAAGTGAAAACCGATAAAAAAAACTTTCTAATAAGGGAAATTGGAGCCACTCAGAGATCAATTTTGGGTCCTCTTTTATTTTTGCTTTATGTTAATGACATAAATAGATGGATAGATGGACGAATGGGCAGATGGACGATAGACAGATGAACGATAGACGGAGGAACGGATAGATGTATAGACAGACAGACATACAGATAGATAATTAAATATTTTCCTCTAGAACCAAATTATATTATTACAGGAAATAAAACTAAATAAAAATAATTTATAAAATAATTTAAAAATAGTAATAAATAGTAATAGTAATATAATAGTTATTAGGAGGGAGGGAGTCGCTCGTGTAGCATTAAGCTGACCTAAAGGAGTGACTACGAGAAAAATTACTTTATAAAATAAATTTCAAGTCTAACTAAACAAATTTAGTTATTCAATAAAATAAAATTTACCTAAAACTTTTATTACTTTATTAATTATTGTGGAGTTTTTTTGTTTTGTGGAGTTTTTATTCTTAAAGCATATAACAAATTAAATTCATACGTATTTGAACGTATTTTCCAAAGTGCATTCAGCTTATTTTTGCATTTTTGCAAATTCTCAGGGAGATTATTTCTACCGATTATTTATCATGTGGATGGTGAAGAAGTTTCGCCGAGAGTTTTGTCCATAAATCAGCTTTTAGTATTCTACCATGATGTATTCTCGCTAAAATTGAAAATGCATACCAACTAGAGGTTTTCAATATTTTTAGATAAGTATTTTTAATAAAAATTAAACTAAAATAGATTTAAAGTTAAGCAACTTAAGCATTGGATATCATTGAATATAAATATAAAAAAGAATAAAAAATAAAACCATAGAATCATTTTAGAAATAACTTGTTTTTAATTTCAGTTGTTGATTTATTCCATTCATAGGTGCATTGATATTTTATATAGAGTTTTTCCCAAATAAAGGTAGAACTAGCTCCCCATTTTTAATATCACGAGTATATCAGTTTAGAACCCTTTTTAAACAAAGGTAAAACTTAAGATGTTTTCAGAATGTTAGGAAACACATCTCTTGAAAAAGACAAATTGAATAAATTTGTTAAAAAAAGTGATATTTCTTTTTTAAGGTGCTTAAAAACATCAGCAGTAACACTATTTGGTCCCACTTTTCAAACCTACAATAAGATTCTGGACTTCAGTACTGGCGTCAGTAAGAGAAATGAAAACTACAAATACTAGGGTTTTTCAAATATCTTGTGAAACTTGTATGAGAAGAGTGTATTTTTGATTGAAGGGTTTCACTGATAGATGAAAAATAAGAGTTAAAAGTATTTGCGATATCAAAGGAATCTGTTAAAGAAGAACTTTTATCAATAATACA
>JAUZNK010032334.1:0-18602 GCA_035046665.1 Euphysa ruthae
ACTCACCTGATCTAATAACTAAAATATTATTATATTACATAATAATAATCAAACTACTTTTAAATTTATTTTACATTACAAAAAAACTGGCCTTCTATTTTTTTCGCCGAAATGCAAAATATCAGGCCGTGTATTTAAATAGGACACGAGTAAACATATTTGACCAAATAAAGGAATGATTTGGAGTTCCTTAAAAATTTTAGTCAAAATCAATTACATATGTAAACGAACTTATAGCCAATTTTTTATCTATTCAAATATACGAAAGAAAACAGTATCATATAAGTAATAATACAAGTCCTGGAACTTGCAAAATTTGTGTATGGAAATCTTGATTTTTTTTTTTTTTTTATGAATTCTGAATACGAAAGTCAACAAGCATATCGTTATCTTCTTTACAGGAAGTTAAATCAGGAATTAGGCGATGAAATTGGTCAAAAGTAATTGTTGGCTGTTTTGTAATATAACCTTTATAAAGTGCATATACGGAAACTAACGTAGCTTCAAGCACTGCCATGGCATTTTTCTCTTTCTCGCAAGTTAAAGCACCAAAAGAAGTTGATTCCTTATGAAGGTATGTAACATTATGTGGTTTTAAAATGCGCAACTACAATATGGAGCGCACTCATACGAAATTTATTTTTTTTCAATACTTCACATGATTGAACAACTTACGTTGGCTTGTTTATAAATCAAGATCCAAAGTAACAACAGCGTGAGATGGAATACTATTTATAAACTTTGTGAATCTTTCAGCTGACTTCGTACCAAGCTGTAATCAGTTTATTGGGCTGGAACTAACAAAAAATTAAATTTATTAGTTTGAACACTAACTCTTCTATTTCCCCTCTATAAGTCGTGGAATTTAACTGTTTCGATATTTTTTTTACATTTTCACAGCTAGAGGTAATTTTCATTTATAAAACAAAATTTTTTACTAGCGTTCTTTCTCTAACCTTACTAGTTTCCAATACTCATGCTATTGCTTTTGCTAGGACCATTTAACATGTACTTCTTGTGCCCTAAAATACTATTTGAATTTAGGTTGGTTAATTTTTGGTTCTGCCATAACATAAACTTCATAACTTTGAAAAATAATAAAAAAAAACTTTTACTTCATCAAACAAAAATTTGTCACATAATATTTTCAATTTAGGGGAAGAAAGGAAATTTTGGCACCGGCCAAATTTAAACTTTCGGTGTTAATAAATCATAATCTGAATTATAACAGTAAGAACTGGTCAATAGAAATTTTATGAAACCTGAATTATTCTATTTCTTTTCAAATATGAATGATTCTCGGCATCTCAAAACAACGTACAGGTGACGAAACAAGCCACCGACTTAGTTTCCATACGGAAGATTCGTGGTGCAGGTATCAAGCTGATAAAATTACTGGCAATTCTACACACAGGTATTTAACCGATACCAAATACAGTTTGTGAAATATTAAGACCAATTTTTAAAGATCTGGGTGCAGATATTCTACCGGTAAAATTTAAAACACAAAATTGGAACGATTTACTAAATCAACTTATAACGGAAGCGGTGCCCGAAAGATGTGTTTAGCAAAAGAAAGACTTTTAGTATTAGGTATAATACTAAATACATCTGCAGTTTTGTCGTTTAACGAAGGAGATCGAATTTTAGAAATGGGGTTTTCGAATCAATTTTCGATCGTGACACCAATCGAGTTAATAGAAGTTACCAAATCAATGCAGCACTCCGACAAAGTTAAGGCGAAAAAAGTCAAGAGCAATCAGGAAAGGTTATTATGAAAAATAGGAAGCAGTAGGTGTTGTATATGGTAGCGGAGAGTTAATTTTTAATATATATTTTTGTTTTTTCGCTGGCGACGGGGATTTCTACGAAAATATAAATACTAGTGACCTGAAGCTTGACAAGAATGTTTATTTGCATACTATCTACAACCTAAAATAGAATTGTTTTTTTACTTGACTTTTAGCAATTTTTTACCAGCGATTTACTCCGAAAACGCTACATTTTCTCAAAAATCATCAAAATATTTATAATTTAAACAGTTCTTGTCAAAAGAATTAGTTTTTATTACATCTTGCAAAGATGCAAAGAGTAATACTAGGAGTATATGTTAAAAATTTCAATTCATAAGCTTTAGCGATTTTTGAGAAATCTCTATCGCTGCTTTTTGAAATATATATGCGTTCCGCCATTATTAATTATGCCGGTTTTTAAAATGTTCTTTTATTGTTTTATGTTATAAACACAATGAAAAACTTAAGTCAGATTAATTTGTGCACCAAGTTTGTTTATATAAGTAACAATATAATGAAGTCAGTATATATAAAGATGTGTGTCATTTTTATCTATGTAGAAACTGATAAACAAATGTCAAGAATAGATTTGCTGTATATAAAAAGCGTATAAAGCATTGTCTAATTTGCAAGGATAGCATTTTAAAGGGTCAAAACCAATGAGAAAAGGGTTAACGGATATCTTCAACTTTGTTAATTTGCATGAAGATGAATCAACTCAGCCTTAAGGGATAAAAATCCACCAGCTAAAATTCACGTACAAGCAAATTGCTAAAACAAGCAACTCAATTTAAAACTCATATAGATCCTCTGATCGTAAAATGCATTTAATTGCTAAAAAACTGTTCTTACTGTGATAACAGAATTCGATTAATGTTCGTCATACAAAGCAGTAAAGTCGCGTGCAAGAAAAGGCAGAATTAGTCACCTGTATCTCCTGATATTCCTATTTTATATTTTGAGTTTTAAAAACTTTTACTAAATGGAGTATTTATTTATAAGAACTGATCAATTGCTAAATTCTTATCCATATTATGGTTTCATTAATCGAGAGCAAATTCTTGAATAATAAATAAGCGAAAGAGAGCGGTTGGAAATTTTTGCGAGCTTAAGAAATAACCAACAGAATGTGAACTATTTGTTTACTGAAAATCAAGCGTGGTAGTGCAATGCGCAAAACCAACAAAACATCAAAACTAACTATATTATTTATTTCGAGTCTTCAATTTGGCGGAATAAAAACGGTTTTATGGCCTGTATGAGTAACAAAAACAAAACAAAATCATTAATAAAAAATACATTTAGAAATCTGTTATAAATCTATGTACATCTTGCAATTATAAGGAACAGAAAATCATAACATAAAAATGCAGCAATATTCTAAAGAGGATAAAAAATATTCATGCCGACAGTATAAAATTACTAATACATCTCTAGCTCCATATAATAACATTTTAAAAGTTTTATTTAGCCATTAAATTATTTTAAGAAAAAAAATTTATTTAATAAAAATATGGATAATAAAATAATAAAAATTGAAGCAAGAAGGGTTGACAAATTTGAAAAATTTTGATTTACATGTTATTGGATTTATTTGCAAAACTTCAGATTTTAACTTTTAATAATGAGTGTAGTTAAACAATTCAGTTTACATATCGTCACACCTTTTCCTTTAAAATGGAAACTGAATTTTCAGGAAAACATCGCTAGCCAATTTCCATTTCAATTGTGTAATAGGGTTAAGCAAGTATCAAAAAATATATCATGCATTCTGAAATAAGCTCTGTAGTCACATTTATAGTAAAGCACGGCTTTCAATTAGAGCGCATACAATCAATCTAAATCAAAGCCATATAAGTTTACCAGTTAGTTTGCCTGGTTAAATTGCCAGCAGAAATAATAGATTCTTTCGTTTTTACTATTAAGAGTAGTTATATTTAATTATAAAAATTCACAACACACCAAAAATATACATATTAATTAAGGACAACGAAAATACAAAAATATAAATACAAATTAATTAGTAAGCAATTTCCTAAAAAAAGCACTAATTAAACAAGTAATCATGTTTTCAATATGGCGTATGGAACTTTTATCACGCATAGAAAGAGATTCTTCAAGCGCGATATCAACAGGTGTCGTGGTTTGTTCAAGGCGATATACTGCAGAAAGTTCCTATAAAAAAAAGCCATAACATAGCATTTTTTATGTTCTATTTGAATCGGCCAACCATAAGACAATAATTTTATTTGATTTATGGTCATACATCAAAAATTAATTTTGATTCGACCGTCCATCAGACATTAATTTTATTCGGATTAGGAAATCTTACCGATTGCAGCGTTTTTTAAACTACCAGATTTCTCACTAATATCATAACGGAAATGCACTTTTAAGGTATAAAAACTACTGTGAAGTATTGAAGACTTATTTTTTGAAGTCAACAATAAAATACGATCAGTGTTCTTTTACATAACGCTTATTACCGTGAAGTTGATTTACTTTATTCTATCATAATTCAATGATTATTTATATGAACTTCCGTTAATTTTCGCGTCCTAAAATCTTCGGGTAATGACTTCATACAAGCTACTTAGGAGTTATAAGGAGTTTAAATAAATAATAGATTACGAGAAAAATGCACTACTAAGTGTTGGCATAGGGTTACACTGGATAATACTTTGTAAAATTTGAATTAAATTTAAATTTAGAAGCTAATACTCTTGCTACATCGATATGTATATTGAAAAATTGAATGATCTGTATACGAATCAAACCCATTACCTCCAGTTTGCTAAAGGCAAATAGTATTTCGGTATGTTACGACGGTAAATTAAGTCAAGTCAGATTGTCAAGTTTTTTTCAGAAATTATAACTTTTCCATCATAAATTTACGAAGAACATGGATTTATTTATGCCCCAAAAGCTGGAAATTATTTCCGACGGAGATACGACACTTTTCCGACACGTCGGTATATTCTTAAATTCAAATGTTACTTATGGGTCCTTAAAGAACATTTTCGGTTATTTATACATTTTGTTGGGTAGTATAAGCATAAAAAATATATAAGCATTAAATATATTACATTTTTGTATAAATTTGACGTCTAGCATATCGGCATAAACGTGCATCGTGCTAATGATTTTCTTAGAAACAATTAATTAAACATTCATTTCCATGCTAATCGCATAAAAATCTTACCGCAGAGGTTTTGAAATTCTGCATACTTTAGTTGAAGAAACTTTCGTGGGACAGATTTTCGTGAATTTCGCGAGTTTTGGGAAAATTCGCAAAAATAAGTCCTAAAAAAATTTTAATCTTAGCCTTTTGCTCGCAGCTGGCTGTCGTAACATGTCTCAGATGCCTAGTGTTTTTCATTCTCTTTTACTTGGAATATTTAGTGTCGTTTTGTTTGTTTTGTCACTAGCACCACTTACTAGGCTGCGACTCAAGAGACGTCTCATCACCTAAAATAAAACCAAGGAATTGTGGATTTTCTGGTTCAGAATACATAGTTTTAACCAGCTCTTTACATCGATCCAGTAATTAGATATTTTTTAAAGAAGGATGCATAGTTTTACGAAACAAGGAATTTAAAGTCCTCCTTGCACAAATGGAGATCTTCTAAAATGTGTTTGAATAAGAACAGTAGTAATATCAGTGCCTCCATCCAATAAGAACTTTGTCACTCTGAAAAGCTCACGCGGTAGATGACCAATTTTTCGCTTTCCTTCAGCTTCCAATATTTCTTTTAATGATGTTAACCTCGTATAGCAGTTAGCATTCTTTCTTAAAGGTTGACAATTTTGAAAACAGAAAGACATGTGAAGGTTTGAGTACTGAATGATGTTGATATTAATCTAGAATTTAGATATTAGAAAAATTGAAGTCAGCTGCTTTGTGGCGGGGAAAACTGATACCCAGACTCCCCACAAGAGGTACAAAAATACATATATCTTTACCCCATAAGTACCAGATATGAAACTTTGCACATCGATACAACATTTCTATACGAATAATAAAACATTAAATATAACATCATAATCGTAGAAAAAGATTAGGCCAACGGGAAAGACACGCTTCCCGATACAGTTGAAATCTCAGATTGTCCTACAGATAAGATTGATTTCAAAGTTCAAGAAAATTGTTCAAATACCTTTTCAGTCCATGAAAAAAAAACACCGTCAGAACTTTTATCATTAAAATTTTTAAAATTTTCTGTTTTTATGATTTCACAATTCGACAAAAATATGATGACATCATCAAAATAAACTTCTTTAAATAATACACATTAAATAAACTTTTAGAACATCTCCAACGTCTCCCTTCTGACAAAACAAAAAAGTTTTGGCAATATTCGAAAAAGTCTGATGAACAGTTAGTTGTACTTGATCAAGTTATACCAGTGAACATTTTTGGCTCATGGAACTTACAAGGACGGGCAAATGTTTAGGAGCTTGATAACTGGCACGCAATTGAGTGAATTTTTCAAGGACATTACATTAATTGATTGGTTTAACAACTTTTGTTATATATGTTGTTACAAATATTTGTTGACATGACAAAATTATTTTATATAATTTTACACATATTTTCTCTGCATTTAACCCGGTTTAGTTAAATTTGACGATATTTTATTTTTCAATTTTTTACTAGAATATTTAGGGAGTTCTGATTGTTAGCTTTCAACATAAGTATTCTACTTCATGTTTATGCCTGTTTACCAAGAGTTATGAGTTACAATTGTCTACAAGAATTATTTCACGGTTTTTAAAAAATTTTTTGGTAAAATCTGGGGGTCTGGTACAAAAATGGCGGGTGCTGTTTCTATTTTCACCCAAAAGAGACTGAATATCACAAACTCAATCTTATTTCATAATATCTCACACCGTTGACATCTCAATCTTGATATCTCATTCAACTCTTTGCGATGATGAAATCCTACCCTGAATAATTTTTTGAACTATCTGATAGTTTATACAAAATTGTTGAACTGGTTCACGATGGATGGGAAAATAATGAAATGGAATGGTTCACAAAATTTTATGACAAGTAGTGAGAATTTGAGAAATCCAAAAAAAATCATTTACAGTTCAAGTTCATTTATATATACAAAAATGGCTGATAAAATTTATTGAAGCTTCACTATCTAGAGATTGGCTGTTACATCTTTCCTCAGTCTTTTAAGCAAAAATTTTTCTTCCATGAACCGCATAACGTACTGAGGCGTGTGGGCTGCTTATATAGCAGATATGAGAGAGCTAAAAACTAGTGATCCTGACATATGGAATCACTTTTTGGAAGGGAAATTCAATTTCCAGAAATCCAACATTCCATTTTTTTATCATTGAGCAGGATCATGCTGGAGAGCAAGTGAATTGCGAAGAAAAGACAAGAGCAATATTAAAAGGTATAACTCAAAATGAAAACAGCTGCACACGACATCTTACTTCTCCAGTACAACACCTCACTCTTCAATGAGATGCTTAAAAATGGTCAAACAACTCATGAATCAAGAAAAAACCATCACCAGTTGACAGTCTTGCATTATAAGACAAGGTAAACGGATTGTCTGACTTATTTCAATTTTACAAATAAACAAAACAACAATCTTTTAAGGAGAATGCAGAACAATCCAAAACCGTTTAAGTGGGCATAAATTCCCTCAAAATATTTTTTTAGATACTGTATGTGTTAAAGAATGGTACCAAATTGTATAAAGAATTTGTAAAAAAGACCATAATTTTGTTTGCGCTTCTAAAGTGCTCAACCAAGAAACCCTTCAAAATTTGTAACGCTAAGATGACAGTAAAACTTAAAGTTGGCATCTTTGAGTTGGGGAAAACTGAAATTTATTTGTTAAATATTAACCTGGTAAATGGGAGACAAATATGGAAGATGTGGTCAGCAACATGAGTTAACTGTAACACTGAGGAATCTCATGAACAAAGATGGATAGTTGATCAATGGAGGTTCTGGTAAATTTAGTTTAAAACATCAGATTATGAGAGCTTCAGGGTTTACCTGCATTGATTACGATCATTCAAATGTAAAATGTGTCGCAATAGACAAACTTTATATGCTGGACCAAATGACTAAATCTAAGTCTAAAAAGACAGGAACCGATTTGGGAATTCAAGTTTACAAATTGGTATGTCAAATAAGGTGCACCTGTCATAATCATTGCCTTTGATACTTACAACAGAGAAATCACTTAAATTTGCCACAAGAGAAATACGCTATAAAAAAAAAAAAAAAAAAAAAAAAAAACAACCGAGACATCAACCACAAATATACCGCGATTGACGATGACTGATATTTTTGCTCATGAAAGTACAAATAAGTCACTAGTAAAATTTCTGATGGAATTCCTAAGCAGCAAATTTTATGATCTTGACTATGTTATTGCTGATAACAACAGGACAATAAGCAATTATATTGATGAAACCAAAAACCATGAAGAAGCTGACATCTTGCTTATACATCGCCTCTGTATCGCTCATATTATCAAACTTAACGTATAGTTTTATGCTACAAACACGTGTGTTCAAAAAAAGTTTTATGTTGGCAGTTTTTTTTCTTAACCCATTAAATGTTTATATTTGAAGTTTTATTGGTTTATAATAAATAAATTAAAGAGAAAGAAAATATCAATTACTTATGCTTGTTTCAATCAGACAAACAACCTGGTCTAAATTGTGATATTGAACATTGAACATTCTAAAACTTGCTTTTTGATTATATATTGTTTATTACAAAGTATTTATTTCCTCTCTGGGAGACATCCCATTGCACTCGCTCACCTCACACGATTGGCAAAGCTTCGACTTATATCGAGCACCTTATTTCATTTTTAATGTTTTAAGAAAAACTTTTATTTGTATACGCTAAATATCTTCAATCTTTTAGTAGGGTTGGCATTTTTTTGTCTACTTTTCATTGAAATGTACTTGCATTGATAAATTTTATGTTAACCAGCCTTATGTGCAAAAGAAGTTTATTTTTATTGGCGAGGAAATATAAATATCTGACTTTCGACACTCTTCTTCCTCATAATAGCAGACCTTTTTTTTAACCGTCTTTTTTCATAGCCTCAAATACGCATTAAATGTGTGTAATGATATAATAATTATTTAATAGGCTTAAATGTGAATATTTTATCCCTGGTTTGATTTTTCATCAATCTATAAGTTATACTTAAAATAAACATACTTTTATCCTACACATACACCACAGCAAACGACAAAATATGCAAAATGAAAAAATAAAATTTAATGTATAATATAATAATAATAATAATAGTATAACTATAAATATAACCATAAAATTAGGAAAAATGATAAACATTTTATGTGACATCAGTCACATACATCTTTACAATACACAACTATATAATTTTTTTCACTATATTAAAGGTAAGATTTTTAAAAAAACTGCAGGCGTGAGCCAAATATTCTGTCATATTAAAATTACTGTTTCTGAGAAATATATCTAAATTTCACTGAATTTTTAATTACTGTTCAGGATACGGTTTTATTGAAAAAAATATGTGTCATTTTTTTGCAAAATATTAATATTATTTTTTTTTCATATATATACAGAAAAAATACGTATTGTTCTTTTGCAAAAGACTAAGTTTTTTTTTTAAAAGAAAGCGACTAGACCATAAATATGTAATATTTTTTTGAAAAATACTTTTTATTTTTATCAAACAAAATGATTTTTGTGGATTTTCGGTTAGCAGTTTTGTTTTATATAAATAATATTAGAACATAAATGTTGATGCCGATGTAATTTTTGTTTACTATGTTTGATGAATATGCTATAGTACCACTAATTAAACTAATAAATACAGAAACTAATCAACCCTTTACCTCATATCAGGCGAATATGTATATATTACTTTATTTGCCAAGCTTGTATTATTAAAGACAACGTTTTTTTTTACATTTTACCTACAAAATTTCCAACAGTATCTTTAGTTTTTCGATAAAATGTTTCCAAAAATTACAGCGAAACTTAAACTTAACTTTGGTTTAACTTCTTGTCTTTATTATGCTGTTTTCTGGTTATCTATAGTTTGGAAATAATCATTCACAAGAGTTTGAACTCAAGGTAAAATACACCGATTTGACCCATAATATTGGAATACTTAACTAGGTAAATTCAAATTAATCATGGGAAATTTTTGGGATGTACTTCTTAACCAATTATCATATAATTAAATCAAAAATGGGTTTTTATAAATTGTTTTATAAAAAAAATTACATCATTTTTAACAACTAGTAGGTGTAGATGACGGAAAACCCCTATGTGAAAGTTTTTTATGACGTATTTAAACTTTAATCACATATATAAACTCATTCACACTTATGAAATCAACTATATATTGTTGTTGCTGTCAAAATTTAAGAAGTAAAATTGCATCTTTATTAAAAGAGCGTCACAATGAAAAAATTCCGTATCTCCGTCAAAAATAACTAATCAGATTCCTCGTAAAATTTTGTATATAAAAACCTATATTTCCAAAAATAAACATGATAATCTAAACTTGAATTAAACTTGAATTGACAATACCGTAGACTAACTAATAAAATCTAACATCAAAATAAATCAGTTAATGATTTTTAATTTAATGCTAAATTCAATTATTGGAAGCTTTTTTGATGATAAATCAAAAGTAATACTGTATTTTGTAATAATAGTTTTCTTACCAAACTTCCCTGTTTTATACCAGCCATGAAGAACATATCGAGATTGTCTGGGTTAATAACACACAGGTATATGTGCCCTTCATCAGAAGTGAAAATTCGACTTAATGCTTCATAATTGTTGAGAAGTGACCTAAACAACAACCAAAAGTCATAAAAAAACATATATCCAAATTTTTTTGCTAAAGCAGAAACTTCAAGTAAAAGGCAAACCGGTAAATATAAGATTTTTTTGATTTAAAAAATATTCCTTCATGAGTTTCCTGAAACTGCGTGATAATGCAGTAGCTGTCTCCTAACACAGCTACTGCATTATCACACACATGCCATGCTTTGTTGGATTTGAGTAATGAAATGTTCAAATCAATAAAACAGATTTCGGTAAACTCCGCTAAGGCTTCTGTGGAACATATTTTATAGCATGCCAATAGGTTATAGAAAAATTATCAATTCAAAAAACAAAATTATTATTAAACCTTGAAGCTCATTATCTCAATGTCGAAGATGGTAATTCTTATAACAAATGTATCTATGTAATAAATGGAAATGCTGTCAAAGCTTATGATGATGTTTATTCACTTGAAGGATTACTTACCACAAAAGTTTATGAAGGTTTAATTTATATTGCTGGACATATAACTCTTGTGATTCTGTTGTTCAGTGGGTGTTTTTCTCTTTATTTTATTTCATGAAATAAAGAACATTGTTTGCAAAGAGTTGATAAATGTGGAAATGTATTTGATTTATATATTCTATTGTCAATGAAAGATATAATATCACTTTATTCTAAAACAAAAGGTGCATTCATACATCCCCCAGTTTAAACCCCAATCTACGTGTTGAATAGGCCTGCAGTAGAAGTCACCTTGGTTTACACTCATTCAATGGTCAATATTATTTACCAATGAGAAATTTAGTTTTACTAGAATCAATGACGCTATCCCTGAATTTATTCTGATTCAATAGCCAATGCAGCTTTCCATGAGTTAAGTTAGTTTCCCGTCAGAAATCAACAAGATCTTACCACAATCAATTATACTCAGAATATAGATCTTTGGTACAGAATATATCTCAAACATATTTCTTTTTACAAGCTGGAGTTATTTGCTTTTTTGAATGTTTAAGATACTACAATTATCAAGATATCACCAGGCAATGTGGTTTATAAATTACAAAAAATTTAATATCTATGTCAATTAATACCCAGTAAAGCGATCCAACAAACCATTGTGTTAGTAGTGATTGACACTAACTGAAAGACAGAGAGTTAGCAAAAAACAAAATAATGTGTATGTTTCCAGCAAGAATCGCATTTAACAAAACAAAAAGAGAAGCAGAAATTAAATTAAAAAAAAAGAGTACATTTAGAGTGAGCTCTTCCTTATATACTGAAACTTGCTTAAATATTTCAAAACACTTACTTTAAAATATTATCTGGAACCGTAGTTGTTGAGCTAAACGTCAATAAATCCATGACTCGATTGTCGATAGAATTGACATTATAACATGTAACAAGTTCCAACAGCATCTTAACCTCTGAATAACCGATGTTCTATAATAATATTTTAAGAAATTTACATAACAAAAACAAATAAATAAATACATAAAAGAAACTTCTTAGTAGGCAAATCAGTTCAAATCAAGTTAAAAACTTGAGGTCATCTTTCAAGATAAAAGCTTCCCCAAAATTGGATGTACTCTAGTAAAAACAAAAACAAAAAAAAATATTGTTATTTAAAAAAAACTTTAAAAAAATAACTACGGAATTCTAGAAATTTTTCATTCCTGAATGAGTGGATTTCAATTTATGTTGCCTTGTTTACTTAAGAGAAAATATTTGCAGGATAATTAGAAAAAAGAAACTTTTTTCGATGTCCAAACAATAGCTAATAATGCAAAAATTATAAAATCTAATAATTCTAAGAAAAATAAAAAAACGTTGATTTTCGGTCCGTATTTGCCTTTTTCGAACAAAAATCAGGTCAATGAGAATTTTCAAAAACTTGGTAACATCATGCCATTTGCTTCTGTAATTCTTAATTTAAAAAACCAGGAAAAACTAACGAGAAGGTATTAAAACATAAACTTTTCTTAGTTTACCCAGATTTCAGAGAAATTTTCGAACAGACTTTTTTTATTTAAAACCTTTAATATGCATATACGTATACATATCAAAAATTAAGCTAAAAATATTTTGCAAAAATCTTAATCGCATCATTTAGCTCATAAACTCATTAAGCTCGTTTCCCTTTAAAAATTACAAAGACTAATGAAAGGATACACTAGTACAGAGGAACAAATATTCCTTGGTTTTTTCTCAAAATTTTGGCATGTTTTAGACTTGCAGGCATTGGTCCTGATATTATTTCTAAAACAGTTGAAATATAATTTCCAGAAAAAAATCTAGAAATCAAATTTTCAGACAAAATTGGAAAAGTTTGGTTCAAGAGCTTGACCTGAGGACATTTGGACAAATGGTCGAAGAGCCAAAATAAGCTGAAATATTGTATACCAACATCATACAAAATTCCAGAAAAAGCAGATCTGAAATCAAAAATAAAATTTGAATTGTGAAAGACTGGACCCAATAAAACTTTTTAAATGTTGGCCATTTCAAAATAATCAGAAATTATATTCCTTAGCATTATTTGAGCAAAAAAACTTCTTGAAGAAAATTTATTTTTTTGGACCAAACTCAATATATTTTAAGGCCCAGAGACTGTACCTGACAATTTTAAAATTAGATGCTGTAATAATTGGAAAAAATATTGTTATCATTCCAGTAGAATCAGAAACAGAATCAGAGCAAAACTTCAATAGAAAAAAAAAAAACTCAATTATTTTGACAAAGATTTTTTGCCCTCAATAGAAGGCATTAAAAGCTTGATGCTAGTAGCTATAATTGTCAATAGTTGATCATACTATTAATACTACACATGGCTATTTTATGGTCATTTAGTCTCCTAGAGAATTTTGAAAATGTAATTGTAGACTCAATTTTTGTGAAATTAAATATAAAACGTAAAAAAATTTGCCAGAGAATGAGAATTTTTGTATTCTTTATTATACATAAAATAATAACAAAGAAAGCAAATAAAAATAAAATTATCACAAAAACATATTTTCTTTTTTTAACAAGCTTTAGTTAATAATGGAATCCTGGAGTCCATTATTAACCAAATTTTAAAAATATTTAAGTCAAGTGATGCCCTCAAACCACTTTATGTAAAACCGGTTCCGAGAATGTTTAAAAAAATATCTAAGTTCGTGCAAATTTGAAAAGATATAAAATTTAAAAGTTTCGTTACTAGACCTAAAATGACCATGTGGATACAGTCACATTAAACTACTTTATCATTAACAAGAGCGTAATACATTTTTAAAATCTAAAGAGATTTACTTACAAAAGGAGCATTGCTAATATCTTCAAGTTTATTTTCTGTCTGCCACTCATTAACAAGCTTAAGTAGAGTTATGCTCAATGAATCCTCTGTGTATGAGCTCTTCTTCCTGTTCTTTTTATTCACAAACTCATCATCAAGGGTGTTATTAGCACTCAATATTTCACCCCAACACAGATCTCTCCAACAATTACTCAAACCACGTGCAAACGTTCTTGCTAAACGATCATGCACACGGCTCTTTTCTTGGTCAACAAATTTACTTTCATTTTTTAAGAAGGTTTCCAGTGTTTGAGATGCAGACTTTGCAAATGATTCAGGAACAGAAATATCTGAATCACCAGAATCCGACAAGCGACCTTCAGGTGAAATATTTGAAGAAGATAATATACCATTAGGAGAAAGGGTATAGTTTTTTAATAGAGTATCTGAACCTGTACTTTGAAGAGACCCTGGCTGATTTTTCGCTGAGTTGTCTGCTAATTCTTGTGTCCAGGATGGGAGGCGTTTCAAGCTACCAGTACTTTGAGTGTGTGGTATGGTATCACTGGAATGTTCTGTAGTGAAGCGTACACGACCTTTTTGTTTTACTAAAAATAAATATCTGTAGACAAAACCATTTCAAACTTTATCTCTTAATTCAAATTCAGCATTATATCAACAAACACGTTTGTAGTTAAAACATTCAAGGAGTCTTTTCTTTGTTCTATTTTTAATTTTAGAGTCTTGCAACTAGAGTCCTCAAACTTTGCTTCACAATCAAAATTAATTTAAAATTTCTTATGTTCACAAAAATCATCAAAATTCTAATTCTAAGTCAGTAAAATTGATAAAATACTTCCAGATCTATTGTTATCGCGTCCACAACTTTGAATTGTTATTATTGATTTCAACTCAAAAACACTCTAGATTGACTCTTAAAGGGCAAATTGGATCAAGTAGATATGAAAATAGCTAGAATTGAGAAAAAATTACCATATTCCACATTTTCATTGAAAACAGAAGAATCAGTTCCTGAATTTGTTCTATGTCTTCTTTTTAAAGAACTAACACTTGTCAGCAATTGAGGTCGAGGATAGAATTCTTTCTTGTTTGCTAGTATTAAAAAATATGGCAGAGTAACAACTTCATTATTCTCATCATTAAAATGCACAGCTACAAATCCATCGTATTCAGTTGTATCTCGCCTCGTTCGCCAGCTTTCAGTAAACTGAACTGGCTGTTTCGTTGCAATGTATGTATATACAAGTAAGTGTCGTGTAAGATCCACTCTACCTCCATTGATTTGTGAACATGTATTAATAGAATGAAGGTCATAATCTTTTGCTTTTGTCACGAGATAGTTAAATACGTTTTTAGGACTTAAGTTGTCGTGACACGGGAGATTTAAAGTTCCTAAAAAAGTAAAATAATTGCTGTCAATTTCTAATATATCCACAGCGGACTTTCATAATGGCAAAAGAAAATGTTTGCTTGAAAATCCAAGGGCATTTCAGAAATGTGGCCATGATATATAATTAATTATATAAATAAATTAAATCAATTAAATCAATATATAATTGATTTTTAAAACCAATGGCCTCAACCAGATAAATAGAAGCCATAACATTGGTTTTATTTTCAAGATTATTTAAAAAAAAAAAAAAATTGTATGTAAAGATATCAAATCATAGTTGAGAATTTTATGGATAAAAAAAGAAAAATAAAACTTAAAATATATAATTTTATTTAAAAAAAATAAGCAAGACACCCTTTTTCTTAGTCTCCTTATATCTCAAGTCCATTCCAAAGCCTTTGATTCTTGGTCTGTGAGAAAACATGAATTTCCTAATAAAGACGTTCTCAATAATTCTGAATGACATAATTATGCTTTTCTAGACCAGGCAATTTCTAGAATTAAATAACGACTAATCAAAAACGTATAATGCCGAATGTTTGTAACATTATTGTTAAAACCAACCAAGGAAAATATTTAACTTTGTTATAATTATCCAATCATTTGACGTTGCATTATCACTACTTCATAACGTAAATAAAATTAAAGACCTTTTAACAATAGGTTAGTTTGTTTAAATCTAGGTGCGTGATTCAACGGTATTATTAAAGAGATTTCTTGCCACAATTCTTTCATAATTTTTGCAAATGAGCTACATTTTTTTTGAAATGTGGTTTTTAAGCCTAAAAAACCACATCTCAGCCTATGCGGACCCAATAAAAACAATATTCGTTTTTCCAAAAAATGAATCCATTACTCATTTCCCCTTATAAACCTACATCTAAACACAAAATTTTGAGAAAAGTTATGAACAGTTTATATAAAATAAGTAAGCAGATCTAAAAATAACAAGCCAGCAAGCAAACAAGCACGCAAGCAAGCAAGCACGCAAGCAAGCAAGCACGCAAGCAAGCAAGCAAGCACACAAGCAAGCACACGCAAGCACGCAAACAAGCATGCAAAAATTGTAGCCATAGCAACAGTCTATATGTATCGTCCTTCAAGGAACGATTTTAAGTGGCGCGGTATCGAAAGACTTAAGGTTCCACTCTAGATCTATTAATTTTTATTTTATATGTCAATGTCTCAATCTGTAGACTCATTTTGAATGTCCTGCTTAATTTTTACAAATGAAAATTTGAAAGCAATCGAGGAAAATTTGAGCAAAAAAATAAAAATTGTTGTAATTTAATTTGTAACTGACATAGAAAAATAAACCAAATTAATAGTTTATGGAGCTAAAACGAGATAAAGAAACCTAGGTGAAATTCATAAGACTAAAATAAAATAAAAATGGAGCAGCACAAACTACCTGGTAAAAAATTTAGAGTACATTAGAATTTATAAAAGCACAAAAACAAAATTAGAAGTTAAAATCAAATTTCTCTATAAGAAAGAATTTTATTTTAGCAAAGGTTTATGGAGACTTCAAATTGGGCAAAATTAATTCACTTGTTTTTACTTAAACACAGAAAGTTTAACATAGGAAATAACAAATCTAAACATATAAATTGTCTACCCACTAAGCAAGGATGTAGCCAGAGTATATGTGCAATGTAAGTGTACAAGTGTTTATGTAAGTGTATAGTGATGTGTAACGGATATAAAAAATTGAGAAAAGTATAATTTGGGTGGATGACTGATAATTTAAAACAGAAATATTCCTTAAATTTAGAGCAGCTCAATTGGTTTCTAGAAATTTGGCAAAAAAATCCTAAACTAGGGAGAACATTCACAACCTTAAGTAGACATTAATATGAGCAAGTATTCAAACATTCAGACTGTGAGCAAAATTTTTAACTAAAGCTGTATTAAAAAAGAAAAGGATATTCATTCCTGCTACAAATAAGATAACCCTCTACTAGTTCAAAAGTTTTTTTCCGACTTTTTCAAAATTGATTTTTCATATTTTTTTCAAACTTAGGATAAAACTGATAAATTTGTTTAGACATCTTCATTTTGCACTTTACCAATCTAATATTTGTGGCAACACAACCTACCTATCTAGAAACAGTTGTGTTTAATACATAAACTCAATATTTTAAACAATTCATACGCATTAAATAAATACAAATTCCACTCTGACACAAAAACTCAACAAAATTTCTCGCAAAAAATAGATATCGAAAGAATTCGCCCAAAAATTTTTTTTTTTTGCTGCGATACTTTTCTCAGATGATAAACACGGTTACAGAATATACCTGTTCCCATTTGAAAATATACAAAAGGAAAAAACAAAAGGAGCCTTTCATTTACTGGAATCTCACAAAAAAATTGGAGCTTAGATATAATTTATAAAATTCATAACATTGTTTTAAGCCAATATTTATCAGTAAAACAAAATACCAAGAAAATGACATTTGGCCATTTGGTTAAAAAGAAGCCCTCTACAGTTGTAAATCTATTCTTAAATAATATTTCAATTTCATGGCAACTAAATAAATAAATCATTATTTAGCAGACTATTATATTCACTCTAGGATCCAACAAATTGAGATCAAAACAGCAAAATGTATTTTAATAAAATAGTACATACCATTAGTAAGAATGCATCTTGCAAAGCGAGGTGGTTTAGGATATTCTTGAACAATGCGCTCCATTAGCTTATAAACATTATAGTAATTTGGTAAGAGAGAATGTCGACCAGATAAATGAAGTTGACAATGACGAATGTGAAAATCATAAGAAAAAGACTGCAAGTGAGTCAAATCTTTAAACTTGAAACAATCTTCAAATAAATTTTGCTCATCCTGTAATAAAAAAAATGCAATAAAAAAAAAAAAAGGTAAAAAATACAAGACCTATTTTATAAAATTACAATGGAACCATAAAATTTAAAAAATTTTACTCAATAAAATTCAAAGATTAGCAAGGTCACCTTCAGCATAATCGTAAAGAAACAAATATTTATAAAAGACAATAATATCTTTATATAGCGAAAAATCTGTCTAAAACTGATATTAAATTGTTAAATATCTTAACCCCTTAAGTGTATCTGACGTAATATTACGCCACTACGGGACCTGTAAATTTTGCTTCTGACGTAATATCACGCAATGTAACCAGCCTCGCTTTCCTGCTCTGTAGCAAACGTAATATTACGCTAACATTGTTTTGGCTACCATAAGAATTTTCTAGAAAGATTTATCTTTCAAATGGGCACATGCAGTGGCTATTTGTATATTATAATAATGGTAACTA
>JAUZNK010032345.1:0-18601 GCA_035046665.1 Euphysa ruthae
GTTCTTTAAATGGATTGCGGTTTGATATTTCGATAGTTTAAAGTAATATCAAGGTGTCTGCTTCTTCGTGATTATGAGTAAACTCTGTTGGAGAAAATGGTTGTGGATTTTTTTAATTCGATATTTCTTTAGATCATTATGACTTTTTAGTGCAGTAATAACACTGGTTATTCCTTCGCGTAAATATATTTCGATTAAAGGATTAGCTTCAATTAATTTTTCAAGATATTATTTATGCAATGCAGATATAGTGCAGTAAACGCTTTAAACGACCGATACATGTGTTTGCCGGTCTTTATTTTAGCAAGATTTGTGACCATAAATGCTTACTTCTACAAAGACTTCATCTATTCCACTCTTGTCAATAAACTTCCCTATAATTTTTAAAGAATAGAAAATATGACATAGTTCTTCCATACGGAAAATAAAATGTCTGCTTATTTCTTCTCTGCTTTGCATCTTTATATATGTTTTGAATATAATTGGAGATCTGGAGACATAGTTGTCCTTTGAGGGTTGCCTTGTAGCGAGTTAAGTTTTTGTGAAATTTTAAGAACGTTGTATAAATCCGACCAGTCTTTTGGTGAGCCGTGTAGTATTGGTAAACTGCAATATAGGGTAGCTATTTTTGAATCGCATATAAATAAATTATAGGCTGACCATTTGGATTTCGAGAAACGTCTTCTTGCCTAGACTTTAACAAAAACCAAGAAATATCTATTTAGAAAGCTATATCTGTTTAGAAATTTATTCAACATACAGCGTATAACATTTGTTTGTACGCAGTGGTTCAGCACACGACATCACAATATATATAGAATTTGTTTTGGATTGGTTTTTCGTTCAATAACTAAATTTTTCTGCTCATGCTCGATATTAGTTGGCTAATATACTGCTATTGCTGTCTCATAAAGCTATTCTTGAAACTTTCAGTTGATATGCAGGTCGGAACATGTACACCTTCATCCACTTCCATCTTTAACTATATTTGCAATGTTGTTCCTATTGTTTAGAACTTTATCGTAATTTATCGTTCAGCAAATAAGTTCTTTGCTTCTTGTGTCCTGTTTTTTATTTTCCTTTATATTTAGCAATACAAGGTTTAATATAATATCGCTATGGACATATTATAAATGTTTGTTATTATTATTATAAATTAGAGCTGGCTTTTCAAAATAACAAACGCTAAAACAGGATTGAGTTACTCGTATAGCAACAGCTGACTCCGTGTATGATCCTATTTTAAAAAGAAGAAAACTTAGTTTTAATTTTAAAATTTTACCAACAAGCCTTGAACACAAGTGTAGAGGTAATAAAATTAGTTTTATAAAACAAATGTTTTCTAATAAAAGAATCTGCGAATTAATTTGTTGAATTGATATCTATTTAATTCAGGAAATTTTTTGAAGATTATAGAACTTTTATAAGTAAAATCGTTGTTGATTTCAGAAACCAATTTATTCCACTCAGTAGTGCACTGACATTTTGTTGAACTTTTACCAAGCCTTATTCCTTTAAATAAAGTTACTACGAATTTACATTTGTTGACATTTCGAGTGTAATGAGACTGAAAACGACGAGTTTGTGTGAAAAAGTCAGAAATGGACAGCGATAGTTGATTTGTCAGAGTCAAAAACAAGCATGAGATTTGAGATTTGCACAAGATTTTAAAACAATGGAACATTAAGGTTCTTGAATTAGGACGATATATCAGAGCGAAAAAGTTGGAAGTTGATTATTCTAAGAGCAGAACGTTGCACCGAATGTATTTTGTTCAAATGGTAATTTTTGCTCTGTCCGCAAACTTGACAGCAGTAATTAATATGAGATGAAAATGAAGAGAAGTATAGATATCGAAGCGAGTTTCTGCTAAAATTCCCAGATATTTTATGTGCGTTGACTGAAAATGACGCTTACCATTCAGTTTGATAATTACTTCATCAAAATTAAGGCTTTTCTAGGATTACAAAAAAAAAAAATTCAGTCTTGCTTAAATTGAGAAAAATTAAAGTCGCTTTCTTAGATAGTTGTCGAGGCAGATGGTGTAACTGTTGGTTGGTTTATTATAATAACTTTCTTAACAAATAATATACAAAGTAAAGTCTGTTTCGGTTTTTCGTTTTCTCCAAGGTATGTGTGATGAGGCGTGAGACATATCTAAAGTAAAAGTTTAAAACCTAAATACTCTTGACAAAAGTTTTATGGATCACGGAAATGGCATGTAGTAATTTATTATAACATTTACGTTAAATTTTGAACCAAACGCGCAAAACTAAAACTAGTGACTAATAAATCAGTTGAAACATATTTTTGACAAAGAAGTAGCGCCAATTAATTTTTTTTTTTTTTTTTTTACATCATCATTTTTTTTATACATTTTTACACTTTCTTTTTTTATTACACCTACAAAAGATATTTTAGATTTTAAATTTTTTCGATTTATAGTATTAAAAATAAAGAAAAGAAAGCTTACTTTATATTAGCAGTATCTGATCGGAATACAGTATTACAATGAATCAGGCATGTCAAATTATTGTTTTTTGTCTAAAAAACAAAAAGTATACGTTATCCGACTAGGCGAAGTTGGACATTCAAATTTATCAAGTCAAGACAACTAATATTCGACGACGCCCAGCTGTTTCATCAACCATCTCGAAAGAAAGTAAAACAAAAATTTTGAAGAAATTCAACTGTTTGAAAAATCGCACAACATATCATACACCATTTTTGTATCCTCTTCTTGCAAATTTATTTCTTTAACTTTGTCGGACGATGTCTGTGAGTATTGTTAACATGATCGTGATATTTGCATGCGCATCAATTGTGCTGCTACTTTTAGATAAATCTGTTCGGAAAACAGCTCCTTTTTGTGCGGTCGGAGTCAAAAACTGGAGGCCAGTTAATTTTTTTATGAAATGATTATTTTATTCTGCCTTGGTTATGAGAATTCACACGAAACTAGTGCAGAATGTTTTCTGGCTAAAACACTTCAAAATCTCAAACCATTAAAATTTAACTTAACCATTAAAATTTAATGACCAAGGAGTAAACTGTATTATTCTGTAACTGTAAACTGTAAACTGTATTAACTATATTATTCTTCTGATTAGCTATGTCAGTTAAATGTTTCTTGCATCTAAAAGGTTATAAAATAATTGTAATTAAAACCCTCAAAGTAAAGGTAGAAATGTTTCAATTTGGAAAAAAAATCATAAGTTTCAGATCAGTATAACTTCTGTTTTCAAATAATTTTACAAAAATTTATCACTTTACTTTTTAGATTTATATAAACAGCTGCAAAAATATATGCTAAATACTATGTAAAACAGTAGATATCGAATGTTCAATCCTAAATTGTGACATTAAAGTATTTCACAGACAATCGAAAAATTGTAACTTCCCCTCGAAAAAGTCCTGCGCTGAAACATTCCTCCAGGTCACCTCACCATTGTTTAGCCAACTTATTGGAGGAGTAGAAGGTAACACAGAGCTGAAATCCCACTTTGCATAGTAGTTTTTACTCATTTCTAAATAACGCCAAAACTAATGAGTAGAAAAAATGAGAGAAATAAAATTGAATACAGAAGATAAAAATATATAACATATACTGAAATAAATGCCTAATACTGTTGCTTTCAACCAACAATCAATTATATTTCCGCTAACAATTATACATATATATATATATATATATATATATATATATATATATATATATATATATATAAGCGCAATTATTTAAACGGGCTGTTTGAATACTTTTATTCTTGATAAGATTAAAAAAAAAAAAGATAGTTGGAAAATCAAAGTTTTAAATATTTGCAATAATAAAAAATATACAAAATTTCTTTCTTAAAAATCTTTATGAAACTGAGACTGTTGCGAGGGAAGCCTCTTTGAAGTTCAAGCGATTAATGGTTCTAAAAAAAAAGAAAATACCGGTACATGAAAGTTATCCAGCAACATAAATTCCACGAGTTATTACCACCACTTGATTTCTTTCAACTCCACATTAACCTTTGAAATACTTAGACAGCATGCTTACCAATTGAATAATTTTTTGATCATAGATATTTATTAATAAATTTAAATTGTCTCTACCCACCTCCCCTCCCCCATAATAAACACATTTTATTGCCAAGAAATTTTGCGGATAGATCTATGGGTCCCAAGGTGTCTTTACAGTTTTTTTTAAAAATATATCACTAATATAAAAAAGATTGCAAACGGAAACTGTTTGAAATTGGTAATTAACAACTAGTCCCATAGAATAGTATTTCGAAAACAACTATAATCTAAAAAACAAGCAAACTTGTGATTAACAATTAATTAAGCAATACAATAAAAATATCAATAAAATGAAGCGCTTAGCAACTGTAAAATTAAAACATAATGCTTCATGCTGCAGCAATTATTTGTGTAATCAATGATGGATGATGTTTTTGCCTATGCTTAGACATAGTTAACAGAAATGTAGTGATTATTTCGAATTATTTAACAATAAATAGTGTAGATATTGTGTTAGTAGATCATTCTAAATGCAAAGCCACCAGAGGAAATCGTATTACAAGTTTGTAAATTTAACGTCATTCTGTTTACGAAATATATTCTAATAACTAACACCATTTAACTCTTATTTTTTAAGGCCTAAATTAACATATTTTGGCCTAAACTAGCATATTTGGGGCTAAAATAACATATTTTGTTACTTTGTTCTCTTTTATGATTTTAAGATTACATTTTTTTTTTTAGAAAATGAAAATAAACGATGGTAAAAAAAAAAGGTCTATATGAATAAATTCATAGGAATGCTCAATGAAGTCCAAGAAAAGTAAAAATATGAGATTTTTCCAATAACAACTGTCGGTTGAGGGATGAAAACTGCAGAAATGACAATTCTTGTCGGATGACAATTATGCAAGCCATACATTTATGCAAAACTACATTAGAAGAATTAATGGGAGTTTCATGTTTACCTGATGATGTTTTTTTCCATTATTGATCCACTAGGCATAGACTTTGGACCTTGTGAGGGCTTGAATATCTTCTTTTCTGCTAAATCATGTGTCAGCTTTACGATATACGGGTCGTTTGAGTGAGCAGGGTATCGGGTAAAGCAGCCTGCTTTAGAACCTCCAATCTTGAAAATTTAATAATATAATTTCATAAGAACCAAAAATGTTTTTTTTTTACTTTTTTAATTATTTTACCTGTTCAATATTTGATTAAAAAAAAAATGCAGGCCAGAGAAAACCACAACGCCCCATAATGGGAAATAATATATTAGCATTAAGTAGATAATTTTTTTGATACCATATTGGAATTAATTTTTTGTTATCTTCCACACAAAATAAATCCTAGTAGAATCAAGACTAAACTTCTGATGGCAAAGAAAGGATGCCAACATTGTTGAATATCTACAGTTTTCTTGATTTGAGGTTATTATCTGAAGGTTCCTGTTCATCATTTCTATCTTATTTCACTTTTCTGATAGTTTTTTAATAATTGAGGTGAATAAGATTGCTTTTCTTTCGCAATTTTTATTTTTTAAATTTCAAACACAGTATTGAAAAGAAACCAAGAAAATTAAAATTATCTGTCTAGAAAATATCTCTTTTCTAACTTGAATAAGCCCTAAGCAGTTTAATAAATATTAATTATTCTAAAGTTGAAAATTAATTGCATGCACTAATTAGTAAATTATTTCTAATAATTAAGGTGAATTGTTTGACAAAATATGTGAAGTTTTTTTTCAGAAATAAACAAATCCTAATCAACAGATAATTTCAAAATAAGAACTATTTGATTAACTCTTACAATAACAGGGGAAAATTACTCATTCAAGTGCACAAACTCCAAGAGTGCAGTTTAGCAAAATAACTGCAATCAAAACAAGTGCAAAAACAATAAGGATGAAGATTAAAACATTCAGTAAAGCAGCAACATTTAAAATTTTTGTATTAAAAAAACCCTTATATGGCTTTGAAAATTTAACATTTTTAATATGTAGCTGCCTTTTATATGTTTGTATAATCGAGACAATGTAAAAAAAAATTGCTAAAAAGATTTTTAATAACAGAAAACTTCAGGCCTTTTGCAACTGGTGCTCATTTGGTAGTAAGGCGAAAAATTCTCTATAGTAAAGAAGTTTTTTGCTGCTGACTTCGCAAAAAATTTGTCTTAATTTTTTCATATTTTGTCTCGTCTCCCAATTTCTTTATTAGTAATATTCGAACAGTAGAGAATTAATTATTTAATTAATTAATTGATTATTCAATTGAGACAATCGAGAAAATCTGTTTGTTGTTAGTTACTAAATCAAAACCAAATCAAAATTAATTTCAAAATTGTCGTGAGAGAATTTTATTTAAACGTTAAACAAAAGAATCATTAACATTTTTATTGCTGACTCCGCAGAAAATTCGAATAGAAAATCGTTCCTATTTTCAGGCCGAAATACATCCCTATTTTGTGATATTTTGTCTTGCCTCCCTATTTCTTTATTAATAATATTTAAACATTGGAGAATAATTCAATCGAAACAATAGATTGTTAGTGACCAAATCAAAATTAATTTCCATATCGTCGACAGAGAATTTTATTTCAACGTTAAACAAAAGAATCATTAACATTCCATTCGAACGCCTATTTTATTAATATTTAATTTTGTATCTTTAAAAAAGTAGGTGTTTTATGAACGGCAAGTTAAATTAAAAAGATACATTAAGTCATTCATTTTAAATTGAAATGTATTTTTAATTAAAAACCATATTTTTCATTTCACTTCATTGTATATTAATAACTGGTAGCATAAAAAAATTTGTTGTTTGTTGAATTCTGTTGCAGTTTTCCTCTATCGTCAATTACCATATAGCATTTTTAACTTTGGCTTTTCAACAAGCTTACCATGTTTTCGCAATCATTTTTTATATTGATTCCATTAAATATTTTGAAATTAATTATATTTAATTTAAAAAAACTAATCCAAATACAAAGGATAAACTAAAGAATTATTTGATAGAGGCAATAGTCAATTTAAGATTTTCTCAACAAAACTTAATTTAAATTTTTATTGGTATCTAATTAAATTTAAAGAATTTCTAAAAAAAAAAAAAAAAAAAAAAAAAGGAGAAATTTGCATCACCGAGTGAGAAAAACTTTCTGTTGATAATTCAATTCAATCCAATAACATATTAACATAGCACAATAGGTAAAATAACAATTATTGTTATTGAATAATATATACTAATAAATTTAAAATAGTTATAAGAAACAAAACTATTTGAAGCCAGCAAAGTTACACAAATATTCACTCCACACTTTAATCTTCCTATTAAAAGTCCTGATGTTTTTACTGTTTTTAATCTCATCAGGAAGATTATTCCGAATAAGTCAAACTTTAAAATAAAGTGAACTTGTGCCATAGGTAATAGTATGATCCACAGATTATAAGCAAAGCTTTTGAAAGAAAATAATTTCCTGTTTAGGATTTACCTGGTTTACAGTTTTATAAACCTCAACTATTAGAATTTGAACGATGGATACTGCAGCCTTTATCTAACACTAATAACTTAGATAGACTTAAAGGCAGGATTCTATGCAACTTTATGGGTAATATTTATATGATCCATACTAGACTTATTACAGAACAACCAAATTTTTGGACAATAGAAAAAATAAGGCATTATATAGGCATTTAAAATATCTTTAAAAAGAAAGACACTCAACACATACCTAATTCCTATCAGGGCATAAAATATTATTCTTGCATTTTCACAAACTATTTTTATTAGGCTAGAAAAACACAAATTAGAGTCAACAATGACTGCTAACAAAGCTACTTCATAAGAAGCTGAATCTTTTTGCTAACCAACACACATTTCTTCCTAAAAACATTAATTGGAATTTCCTGGAATTTGTTACCAATGAATTAATGCAAAAAAAAAAAAAAAAAAAAACCAAAAATGCATAAATAGTATTGTCATCAGCAAAATTAAAGATATGCTTATCAAGAAGCAAAAAAAGAACAAAAAAAAAATAAAAGATAGAAAACAAAACAAAAGATGCCATTAATAAATATATTAAACGAAAGGGCCCCTAAAATGGATCCTTTTCGTATTCCCAACACGACATTGATCCATTTACTAAAGATTGAGGAAATTGATTCCTCCACAAAAGATAACTATTTAGAATAGTAAAGCATTCCAATGAGTAAGCATAATTTAATTATGTATATTATGTTTATGTAATTTAATAGTGTAATTTAGCCAGAAGAAAATTATGTTAGATGCAGTAATAAGTTTTAGAAAGATCTATTAAGATTTCCCAACATTTATCGAGACAATCCTGCCACAGCTGAGCAAGTCGAAACAAAGCATGTTGCATTTTTTTCCAAACCACTGGATTTTTAGACTTCCTTTCTGTTTACTTATCAAAAAAAAACTGTTGTGAATTTGAATATTTATTAAATTAGTAATAGAGTGAAAACAATCCTTTATTTCAATACTATTTGAATGATTATTTTCCTATGATACAAAATCTTTTGTTCAGTTCTTAGAAGTTAAACAATATAACAGTGTTTTTAAATATCTGTTAACATCATAAGCTGCACTGTGTTGCCGCACTACATTGCTTTACTACAGGAAGGTGCTTCACATGCATTTTATATGCACAATATTAAAAATGGTTAATTATTTTGTAATATCGCTTAAATAAAACATGGACTTAGTGGATTTTTGGAAGCAAGAAAATGAATAACGAAGGCTTTAAACCCTGTAACAGGCAATCTAAGGCATATCAACCATGTGGGCTGTGCTGGGGATGGAAGGAGAGGGAAAAAGGGAAAGGAAAGGAGGGAAAGAAGGGATCAAATAACTGATCATTTCAAAAAACCTTATTTCGACCCCTGAAATGGTACAAGAAATACTGAACGCACTGTGTAAATACATGTGTTTTCAGCTCCCAAATAATTCACTGTAAGCTGGGTTGTTCCTTGACTCCACTGAAATTCCATGTGAAACAGATCTTGGATATTTAAAAGAAGTATGGAGAAGATACTATGAATTATTATCCATTCAGAATGGTGGAACGACATTTCCACCACATGTTCCTGCAACTGTGAAGAATATAAATTCAACACAAAGATGCATCATTTGTCAAAAATTAATTCAAGGATTTTGGGGAAACTTTAAAAAATTACAACAAAAGTTCACAAAATATTGGTTTGAAGCCTAAAATGACATGTTTTGGGCCCAGGTGACTGGATCTCATAACGCTTAGAAAATAGCCAAAATGCAAAGTAATCATGGATATTCTCCAAACACCCGATACAGACAAAAGTTGAGAAAAACTAGTGAAAATTTTGATTTTAGGTCTAAAATTTGGGCCCAACACCAAAAAACAAGTATTTTTTTCAAAAATCTGAAATTCTCACTTTTTTATTTTTATAACCTTTGTGCAAAGTTTTAAAATTTATTAATCATTTACTGAGAAAACCCATAACAGACAGACAGAGGTTTTATAGGCTTCTGTCAACATCGTTAAGAGTCTATAAAAAATATACATAAAATTCATACGAATAGAAAAATAAATAATATATATATCTTTTGGATCGGACATGCTGACTTCAGGTGGGTGGGTCCCCGATCAAAATTTTTTGGTAAAACTAAAAGTACAAGGGTACTTTTAAACCATAATTTTTTGCTTTTTCTCAGGGCATATAAATGTAGCTGTTGAAATGTATCTTTTATCCTTATCAGATCTTTGCTGGTGACCTCCAACTCCTTTTTAAGAAATAAATCAAGGCCCCCTTTTCAAACTTCTGTTTTCTACAGACACTAAATACAGGTCTATTATAGGTTTAAAATTATACAATTGTTTTGGTAAATAGTTTAGTTTCATGCTTGTTCCTCCACCATGTTGCTACTGATAGGCTAACTGGCTGACAAAAGCCTTTTCTTCTTAACCTTGGGGTGGGCATAGCATGGGTGATTAAATAGATGGTAGACACACATAGTTCAGAAGAGGGTGTTAGGGCACCATACAAAAAATCAAGGGTAACACTAGGGACCAGGAGGAGGGGGGGGGGGTTTGGTCATCAGTTCATGATACTAAATCATGGTACTTACTTGTAAATCTAAAAGCTAGAAAAAGAAACAGACAGGTGTAATACAAGATAGGTCAGAATAGGTTGCAATTTCTAGGAATATGAACAAAAAAGACAATGACAATAAAAATTCACCATATTTAGTTTTAAGTTTTTTTTTTGAAAATAAGTTTAAATGCATGTACAAGTAAAAACTAAATGAAACCCGCGCTACCGTCATCGAATAAAAATATCACAGGTGTCAGGGGACCTTATTCAAATATTCGACCAATTTTCCAAAAGTATGTGAGTATCAAAAGTCAAGTGTTGTGGGTAGGTGGATGGGTCCCGGCCTAAAATTTTTATAATTTTCCAAAAGTATCCCAATTTTGAAATAGTGTCCAAACCTCTTCTACAAACGATTAATGGCTTCTTACTGGATTTACAGGAAGGTATGCCAAAATTATTACATATGAAAATTGAAACAATTACCATCTTTTATTTTAAATTGACAAATGGATAAATAATACCAAAATGCAAATGGAGGTCAGACTTCAGTGAGTATTTTATTGTTATGAAATAATCAATGAAATTAATTTTAACATACAACTTTATCTTTGCAAAGCAAATATATAATATCTAATGATTATTAGTTACTAGAAGATACACTTGAGAGCCTAGAACACCTAAGAATTTCAAAAACCCTTAAAATCTTAATTTTCAAAACTATGCCGTTTTATAATAAGGAAAAAGAAAAGATCAAATAGATTTTTATCAAAACTTAGCTAGGATGCAAAATTTTTTTAGGTAAAAAAAACATAATGGCAATTTTAAAGCATAATATACAGAAAAAAAGTTTTATATCCAATATTTAAAATTTCACAATCCTAGATCATTGAAATCAACTTGTTCATAACTTTCCAATACTTACTAGCTTCATCGGCAGTAGGTTAGATGGAACTTCTACTCAAATGCTGAAGAGGAAGGAAGAGTTGGTATGTAAATTGACCTTTTAAGAAGTTAATTGGAAAGGAGCAGTAAAGGTAGACTAACAACTATCTATGTAGATCACTTGAGAAAAGAAACAGGATTATACAGATGATATATAGATAATTTGAAAGAGATTATGGATGAACCTGAACAATAGAAAAATGTCGTCAATGATGACTATGCAAGCTCAAATAAATTAACTAATTAAGCAAACTAGTTGTTGAGTTTTTGAAAAGAAAATCGAAAAATTTCATTTGCATCCACTTAATGGAGATGATCTTCATTTACAAAATGGTTGATGTGTATTTAATCAGGAGGTTCAAAACTATGAAAGATTTATAAAATCGCAATTTTAATAAAAAATTGATCTTTAGATCTTTTGCTTGAAAATTTGTTAAAGCTCTATATTTCCAAAATGATCAACACCATCAAACACATTTGGGGAAACTCCAAAAAAAGTTATGTTTGATCAAATTATGACAAACAAAAGAGTCAGTAAAATAGTTACTAACCTTGTTTCCAGGAGAACTGGGTTTAAAAGGCTTTAAGTTCAATTTTACATTGCGTACTTCTTTATAAGGTGGCAGAGCTGAAAAAAAATATCACCTAGATCATTTTTTGTTTTCTCATTATGTTAACGCCCTAAATCATATTTACGAAGTTCTGCACTTAAAACTTCTTTTACATGAAATTTTTAGGTAAATTTAGGACACTTGCACACAGTTTTAATATTTCCCGTACTAAGTCAATTGTCTACGAGAATTTCCCTGGGGAATTATTTAAAACTGAATGGCATGTATGCATACTGTAGCTGTGAGATACAAAATTATAAATTAATAAATTCAATTAAAATTTAGTTTGGAAAAATTGAAATATTCATAAAAGTAAAAATAATGTCAAAATGTGATGCATTTTCTTTCAGAGCTATATATCCAACATGATATAGAATAAATGGAATTAAACATGGTGTATATTATTTAAATCTAGTGTGGCCTATAGAAGTTTAAAGATATTACTTACGCTTATCAGTTTTGTAGGGATTTGAATCAAATAATGCTTTCGGATAAAGATTTAATTTAAACGATCCCCCCTTCATCAGCTTTTTACTTGTAGTGTGATTGTTCTAAACGCATATATAAATATATATACATATATATATATGTACATATATCATTTAAATTGACATAATTCATTCATCTAAAGTCAAACTCATAAAGTCAACTAGCATCAAAAAATATAAACAATTTTTTAAGGTACAACTAATGCTTTATTTACTAGAACGGATTTATTTCAAGAAGCTTTTTTAATTCATGTTTTAACATTTTAACTATGATTCAAGCAACCAAGTTTGAAAAATTTTTCCATAGAGAGGAGCATATTTGTGATTCAAATAATAAAGTTGGCTGAAATAACTCAGTTATCATTTACATTCCATAAAAATTCTATGAGTATTTCACATTTAACATGAATACAAATATTATACTTAAGTTTAAAAAGAGTTTTAATTTCATATTTATAAATGGTTATTCCTGGCTCATTTTTCTTGGGTTATAATAGGCAATATAATTAAATTCAAATAAATTTAACTTTGACTTTTTTTTTTTTTTTATATCAACTTGATGTACCTGAAGACAAGATCTTTTCAAAAAATTTATCTTATGGATGATTTATTGCATAAATAAGTACATGTTTTTATCCCTAGTTGTTCTATTCAGGTTGTCAGCCCCAATCTCACCTTATCTCACCTCACTTTATTGTCATGGCAGTTAGTGATGGCCATATCTACAAAATATAATTTCTCTGTGAGTGGTAACTATCTCTTTATGTCATTGTTATTAAAGTGAGTTAAGTACATCTTATTTTTATGGCATTTTGGGAAGGTCACATACCTACAATTTATCATCAAAGCAGTAGATAATAGTGATGCCTACAGTTCATCTTCATGGAAGTTAGTGTCAAAAATTCATTATCATGACAGCTAAGGAACAGCCATATCTATATCTTAATGACATGAAAGTTAGTAATGGTCGTATCATCTCATTTCCCCGCTAGTTAGTGGTGATAATGTCTAAAAATCATAGCAATTAGTGGCAAATATATCTATGATTTATCATCATGATAGTTAATGAATCAATGACAACAACTCATCATAATATGCCTGTGTAATCTAATGGAGTGACTGTTTATTATAACTTGAGTATGTGAATAGAGAACCAATTCAAACATTGCTTTACCGCAATGTAAAAGTTATGATTATGACAGTTAGTTAGTTACAAAAATATATATTAATAAAAAAATTCTTGAAATTATGAACTCTTATCAAAATATGGACATCTGGGTGGATATAAATCAGTTTACTTCAATAATGACATGATGTAAGGTTACATATTTAAAATTGAAATTTCTGCCTGTTAGTAGGTACTAATAGAAATTTTAATGGTAATTCAACTAATTTTCCATGATTGATCAGAGCGTAGTAAGTTGCATCATATGACTTTGACTCACACACTGGTTATTTAAATTATCCTTTTAATCTCAGGATACATGAACGTGTAACAGTTTTTAAGCACCTTGGTCAGTAAAGTACAGAAGGGAAATGGGACAGTAAAATTGAGAAAGCAATAAAGAGTAAAACAAAAGGAAATAGTAGAAAGTAAATTACAGAGAAAGTGGTAAACATGGAGTAAAAAGGAGATATACAGTATATTTCGTGCCTTTTAATTATTGGCATAAAGTATTACTTACAACCCGTATTTCTCTTGCTCCTTCAAATGGTTCAGAAGCATGCTGCTGTGGTTTACCAATCAAAACATTTGTGTACCCATACCCAGACCCCTTTTTGCTAGGATTGGTAATAAAGTTCCTTCCAGGTGAAATGTAAGGCTTCTTATCTTTATCTAAAGGACTTAGGGTAGTCACAGGACCTGAGAATGTCCCATAATGGCTGCCATGACCAGATCTAGTAAAGAAAATAAGCATTAAGAAAACAAAAGATTTTAATAGTAGGTTTGATGTAATTAAACAAAGCTGGCAAAATAGTTCTATGAATAGATTTTTAAAAACTTTACAAAAGAATAGTTATAGAGAAAAAGTTCTGAAAGACAGGAGTGAATTTATAGGAGTGTCAGTTACTATCTTTTGAAATTACTGTTGTTGAGATGGTTTCTTCTTCTTATTCTGGACCCAAAAATTCTGGTATAAAATGTTTATTTGTAGTTTTTGTTTTTTTTTTGAAAAAAATCTGCGCTTCAATCATTTCTTATATTTACAGCTTAATCGTAGGATGACAAAACTGTTTTTGTCGAGCTGTTCAAAGTATTAAAAATTAAACCTAAACTTAGGACTATTTTACAAAGCTTCTTAGAGTTACTTTTCGTTCAATTTCTTTTGAAAAAAAGATTTTTTCTTTTGCTTGACTAAATTTTTGATTTTTTTTTTACATTTTAAATAAATAGATTCTTCTGTTTATAATTTTCGATCTTTTTAATATTTTGAAAAAATATTAAAATAAAATTAAAATACTATTAAAATAATATTAAAACTATATTTAAAAGCGACAATTCTCCAACTTCTCTATAAAATCATTCCTGGCTGTTAGTTTAGATTTATTATCTTTTGATTGAAGCAATACCAACGAGTTACCTGACATTTACTTACAAAATTATATAATAACTAGTATTTACTACCAGTACCAATATACAATGTCTTCTACAAAAAAATTTTTAAATGCCATCCCAAAACATAGGATCATCTCCCCAGAAAAATTTATATCTCTATACTGAAAATATCTCAAAATATCTTCTTGAGATTAATTTATTTAAAAATTGTATTAGTATTTCATTTTATTTTTTATTCTATCAATATCATAATAAAAAGTAAATTGAAGCAGGAAAGACAAATAGTTTACTGCACTGAAATTTTATCAGTTTAAAAACAGGATGCTTACGGTTTTTTTCCAGTATGGCTTGGTGTAAACGCTTTTCCTAAATTTCTTTTACTCTTTTCCAATCTTTCCTGTCGACGAAGTTTAACCGGGTCCGAGTAACCTTCTCCAGTCATTATTCTATTAAATGTTTTGTCAAAATAACCAACTTGCAAAGCACTCACTTTTTTACTTCCTCCAGGTAGCATTTGCTTACCCTTTGATGCAGAGACGTTGAAAGGCTCTTAATAATAAAATATTAAAAGCTAAAAGATTAAATCTAGTAATTAAATCTATTTTTATTACCCAGAATAACTGCGAAAAAATGCCAATTTTTTTTACCATGGATGTGTAAAAGTGCAACTGTGACTAGTTTTTTTCCCAACTAAACGTTTTACAGAAATTTAGAATTTACTTCTGCCATTTTTTCTCCATCTGTAAAATATTTTATTCATTGAAAGACTTGATAAAATCTACTAGTATGAAAGGGATCTTTGAATTCTTTTTAAAATTAATAATAAAAAAATCATTATTCAAGCAAACTCAATATCTCACTTTCATCATTCTTATAAACAATTAATCTCCTAAATTTTCCCAGAGAGAATTTTCCCAGAGTGCCTGTTGTAGCTAATGTTCTCTACATTTCATTATAATTTTCTCTTACTATTACTGTCATTATGAGGTAGTTATTGTGAAACTAACCTTAGTCTTACTAACTAGTTTTATGTAAACGTTCAATGTCATTACTGCTGTTTATAAAAAGGTCTGATAGTTAATTATGCCACGTGTCTTCAGTACATCTAACTAATTTTTATTTTGTCATAATGATTTTAAAATGTGTTTGTTATATTTATGAGTCACAAAACCTGTCTAAAAATGATTTCATATAATTTTTTGGATTTAAATCAAAAGATATGTTGCAGTTTAAATAAGGAACAAGGAAATTTATTACATACTTCCATTAGGATTTACATATGGGTCACCAACCGACACGTACCCTAATTCACTGAACAATCCAAATCGACTCAAATCGTTTTTAGTATCGCCCATATTAATATTTCTTCATTTAGTTTTGAATATGTAATAAAATGTATATCTAAATAGCAAAAATAATACCAATAAATTCAATTGAAAAACTTCATGTTTCCCAGTAGGTCTTTTCTAGTACTCTTCAAATATTCAGGAACGCACAAATAAATGAAAAATTTCTAAACTATACAAAAGCTAACTTAAAAAATCATGTTTAAGAATGAATAAATGCTAATAAATAACTTGCTTCCTTGTTGGCGTGCTTATTGTTATTGTTATTGAATATTTATTCAGGTATATGCACTTCAGTAATAAAACTGCTTTCAACGTGTGCCCTGATGAAAAAATCTTAAAGTAAAAATCAATTAAAATCAGTTAAAATCAAATAAATAGATAAATCAATTAATTAATCAATTAAAGTATCATAAAATGGTTCCTTAAAAATATTTTATAAGTGTTTTTATTTTCAGTTAGTCTATTTTAAATCGGGAGCTCATTACTGAGTTTGGCTCCCATAAAATAAAAAATGAATTTCAAGCAAATTCTAATTTAAATTTCGGTAATGTAATTAGAAGATTTTGGTTTCTTGCATTTTTCCTGTGATTATTTATTTGAAAATAATTTATAAAGTTATCACAAGTGTTGCTGATCATGATGTCTTTAACTTTATTGCAAGCATTTATTGTTATTGTTTTTACTGTGTTTGGTATATGCAACTTTGACTCCAACTATCTTCAGTCGTCGATTTTGGATTGAATTTAATTTCTGAAGCTGAGTTTGGGTAAAGCAAAGTTTATGGAACTGCTATATGGCAGAACCGGCAAAATCATTTTTTCATAAACACATAAAGCTGCATCCTTTGTCAATATGTTTCTTATTTTTTGCAACAAAGATAAACGCCCACACACCTTCTTTACCATTCTATCGAAGTTAATATTTAGTTTTAATACCAGGTATGTTTCCAAAATATGCATATGATTTTGTGCCATTAATCAGTTTCCCATTGCATATCAGCTTTAAGGAATGTGGAAGAGCTGCTAATTTTTTCGATGCTCCAAAAAGTATACACTCCGTTTTAGATTGCTTTGAATTGAAAAGTAATTCATTTTGATTGAAGAAAAGCAGATACATTCTGTAAGTCTACTATTAGTTTATTTTCAAAAATCGAAAAGTTTTAACTGAGTAATATATCACTGTATCGTCAGCATACTTTATTATCTTAACACTTTACAAAAAATCCACACTGTCATTAAAGAATATCTTGAGGAGTAATGGATAAAGTGTGGACCCTTGCAGAATCCCGACTGTAATATTAAAAAATCTGATATTTCGATATTAAGTTTGACAATTTGAGTTTGATTAAACAGGTAAACAGTCAGCCACTTAACTTCACCATTGATTACTCCATAAAGCTGTATTTTAAGGATGTCTAGTAATCCTCAATAAAATCTGGCAATCCAAAGCTTTTAACTAACCATAAGGTCACTCCATTAAAAAGGTTTAACACGTATTATTTAAAATTCCAGATATCGTTATCTAAAATATTATTTACTTATAACGATAAAGACATGGTTGTTACTATAACCATTATTATTTTTTTCACAAATATATCAAAAATATTTATAGTTAATTTCATCAGAGGAAAGCAAAAGGCTAAATTTTTAAACTAAAATACACCTAAAATTCATCAGCTCCTTGCTAAAATTATGCTGTATGTATATAATATTATTATGTATTATCCATTTTTCTTTTACGCATTCCTTAACAGCAAAGAGATGCTCCTCAAAATGAGGTCAAAAATCTTTTATACAAAGTGATGTGTACACTTTGATTTTCTATGAAAATTTATAATTTAATGTTTACAAAATTTCTTAAAATTATTATGTAAGAACTAATTTCACCCATACCTAATATTGAAAAATTGACAAAAAAATTTTTCAAATTGATTAATAATGATTAAAAATTGATTGCTAAGGGCCTGCTGCTAGAATTAAAATTTTCCATAGATGTCACCATGATTTAAATTCCTTATGGCCAAATTAACCAGACACAGAATTTCAAAAAATATTTGATAGATAAAATAGTTAATATTCACTCTGATTTAGCTATGCTAAAAACTATTTTGCAAAAAAAAATTTGTATCCAGTGAAGCTTATTGAATAAAGCAAATAAAAAAGCGCAATTTCACTTCAAAAATACATTGGGCTTTATTCTAAAAAAGCCCAAACTATAATTATAATGCTTTGCAAAAATATTGATATTAAGTTAGCTTTTTAAAATCAATCTATAAAAAATTCAAATAAAACGTCAATTAAAATGAAATGTTGTATACAAAATTATTTGTTCAAGCTGTAATGCATTGATGACATTGGTTACAGCGCGAGACATTAAATTAGAGACGACGAATTGATGAGCATTTAAAACCCGATAAAAAATCAGGTGTTCTTGGCACCAAGACAAAAAAATTTTTTTGAGGGCCTGTGTTATTTATATGTTATAAATAACACAGGCCCACAAAAAAATATTTTTGTCTTGGTGCCAAGAATATTATAACTGTTTCTTGGTAATTTGAGGAC
>JAUZNK010032356.1:0-18599 GCA_035046665.1 Euphysa ruthae
ATATTTATTTTAGGAGACCTAAATGTTAATCTTTTGGATAATAATAACAATTATATTCTTGACAAAAGAGCTCTCACTTAAGTTACATTTTTAAATAAGTATAGTGAATTTTGCTCCAAATTTGGTCAGGGATCCTACAAGAGTAACATCAAACACCTCGTCGTTATTAAATTACATTCTCTCAAATGCTTCTGACAAGATCACACAGCAGGGATCACTTGAAATTCCTCTTTCTGATCATCAACCAATTTTCTGTACTCGCATAATCATTAGGTTTAGACCTTGTACTAAAAAGTTCAAAAAATCCAGAAGTATGCGCAGTTATACTAAGGGCTTACTATATTTAAAAGGACAAAAGCAGATGCAGATAAGGAACTATTTAGCAGAGCTCTTGGAACTATTAATAGAAAAAAAATTAGATTTTTTTTACAAATAAACTTAATGAAAGTATAGGTAAACCTAAAAATCTTTGAAAACTTTGAAAGGTATAGGAGTTACACAATCAAACAACTCATCTTCACAATCCAATTTTTGTTTAAAATAAGGTAATAAATTTGTTTTCAATCATCTTTAAATTGCTAATACTTTTAAAATTTTTTTTGGAAATCTTTCACCAGTCTTTCAAATCACCTTCCACAAGCATCAAATATTTATAACAGCCAAACAACCCTAAAGAGTGTAAACATAAATAAATTTCTGAGTGTAAAACACTTTAGAACAGTTTGATATAAATAAATATATGACCTAAGTAGTATCATTAAAATTTCAATGAATTAGTAAAAACAAGAATATATGAACAAAAAGTTAAAAATACACAAAGCATGTGTCCAACTGAATTAATTTCACTTCCCAACAATGTAAGAAAGCCCACTATCACCCAAAAGTATCTACAAAAAATTTATGGAATTTTTTAGGGATCACAATGGCCAAACTTACAGTGGAGAAAATTGAGAAAAAAACTCATCATAGCCACAGGGATAGGCTTCCACATAGAGTTACCCATACCTTCCTCAAAGCCAACTACAGATAAAAAATAAGTCGCCTCGCTCACGAAATGTGCTTGCTTTCCGCTTGGGATAGTTCACAACATTAAGTATTCGGCTAAACTACTTCTCACAGGAATGAAATGACTAAAGGTGGTTTCGCTATGACTGTGATCAACAGGCGTGAAAGAGTATCTAGAAGGAAGTTTAAAACCACAATAGGTCTTTGTGTCTTTGACAACAACCCGTTTTTTTCTCCAACACACCAAGATGGTTGGTGTGACTTAAAGAAGGATTCCTATCTGAAATACATTTGGGATAAAGCGCGCGTTTAAATTCCTTTGTAAATTTAAGGCTACCCTGTTAATTGAGATTTAGGCCATCGATCCAAATCAATTCTTCCAGAATTTTTCCAGCTTTATCAAGCCAATACGAGTGATCAACGAATGTGATGTTGATGTTAGAACATATACCAAGGATAGGTAAATTCGTCTGAACCACTTGACTAGCGAAAAAAAATGACCAACACGAGGAAGAATAGCAGAAACAATCAAATTGATGGAAGGGTAGTTTTTTCGAACATATATACAAATTATTTGTGCCACGGTCAATAACAATCGATCGAATGTTGTTATTGAATCAAGTGCTCTTCAAGCGCCAAAAAACATTCACCACCTTGTCTTCTTCAACACCAGCATTAAATAAACCTCCAAACACATCACGACGAGCCTTGTGATAAAGACTCAAACATTTAGCAATTGAGTCGCCAAAGATGATAAGCTCGCTATTACTTTTCCATATCTTTTTTTCAACACCTCATGCTCTTTTAACCAGCCAACTTTATCTCGTTGTCACGAAGTTGTGGCAATCGACCTCATGCGAAATAAATGCAGGAGCAAACCAAAAAAAAAAAAAAAAAAGAGAAAAAATCACTAATTGATAAAATAATCAGGGATAATTTATTTCCAGCTCGATAAATCTCAAACAATCCAGGACTCCATTTTACTACTCCATCTTGCTTCGGTGCCTTCGATAATTAAGATGATCAAATATTGAAAAAGAATTCACATTTGATTTCGATAAAACACTGTAATATTGTGATTCATAAGAAATATTTTTAGCTTTAATTTTAGATTTAATACTTTCGTTCATTTTTAGAGCATTTAGAATTTTCAGGGTCTGCGGCAAAAGCACTTTCTTCATGTATGTTCAAACTATTATTGCTTTTTGAAGCAACTCTCGCAGATGTTTCGAAGTGGAATCATAGGGATTGAACCATTTTATTTCGACGATTCCAAGTTCTGCTATACATGCACGGGCTGAGATTTTTTCGTTTTCCTTATGAAAATGCTTAAGATGGGTCCTGGCCTTTTGTTTCCTGGCGATTTTTCTTCCGAATTTTTGTCTTCCAATACTTTGTATTCCGACAGTTTGTCTTCCAATACTTTTGTCTTCCGACAGTTTGTCTTCCAACACTTTTTTCTGCCGGCAGCTTGTCTTCTCTCTGTTTGTCTTGTAATCATCTTGCCACTAAAACAAATATTTAACTTGTTTTTTATTTTTGTAAGAACCTGTGAATATTAGTTGTTGGACTCAAATATTTTTAAATTGTCCAAAAAAAATTATGTCGCTTTTTTGGAAAATCGTTGTCACATACATATTTTAACTTCCATTTTTTTGACCTTATTGTTTTATTTTCTGACTGATCCTATTAAATAGAATTCATATATATAACTACAGCCCTAGGGTTTACACAAATAGGCGTTTAACCTCTTGGGTAAGTATATAAAGCAATTTTTAATGGACTGTATATAATCCTGATTTAAAAGAAAGAAATTGAAACATTTTATCTTCCTGAATGGAAAAGATTTTCGGTTAAATGTTTCATGATTTCCGTAATTCGTGAAATTTATGAAATTAATTTATAGCAAATCAAGAATATTTAGTACTTTGCAGAGCAAATTATAACTAAATATTCTGGAAACTCTGATTTCATATATTGCCTCATCCATGCAATCCTCATTGTCTGGATATTACTCACCAAAAGCAATTTGTTTTTAAGAACCTAATCATTGTGTTTATGAAAAACTGCTAATTTATAATATATACCAGGTAGTGTGATGCTGAAATTTCCAAAAAATATTATTATCATTAAAATTAAAACTTGGAGGGAAGTGCAATGTATACAGTAATTCATATAATAAACTATACTCGACCCATGTTTCAAAACAAACGGCGCTGTAGTCAAATCATAGCGAACCCGGATGCTACTTTTTTTATATTGAGTATTAAAAAAGGCATATGAGTTTCAGGTTAAGGAGAAATTGAAATAGAATTTATTAATCATTGTTTGCAATTCTAGTAATGTTCCACTGGGAGGCAAGCCATGATCTGATAACCAGTTTATATATTCGATTTCATTATTTAAAGGAATGGATGTCCATGTTATAAAAAGTGAAAAAAAAAATCGCGCCATTGATATTATAAGGTCATACGTCAAAGTCACACTTTGTGAAAGTCCAGAAATTGCAGCGAAGCTGCTTTTTATTAAAGAATTTTTTCACCCAATCAAATTTTCACTTTATCAAAATTATACATAGATTTCGGCACTGGATCTTACACAAATACTTCACTGAGGAACTGTACAGAAAAAGTCGTGGGATATGTCAAAAATGGCCGTGGTTTGGGTCACATTATTTTGTTTTATTTTTGTAACAAGTGAATTTAATTGCGAAGATTTTATACGTAAGATCATTAAATTATTTTTAGTTACAATAAAATTAGATCCGAAGCTTATAACTTACTTTTATATAAATTGAATTGTTTTAGCTCCGTCTGCTGAAATATGGTAAGAATAGATTGTTACAATAGCAGACAAAAATAAACATTTTTTGGATGGTTTTCAAAGGCAGGAGGGATCTAATCAGTCAAAATAATAGGGCAGAAAAACACACAATTTTTTTAAAATATAAATCATTAAAACAAAAAATGATCATGAAGAGTCATTCATTCACATTGCTATTTGTATTGATTTGGACTGTTCCATTTCATTTTACATCCTTAGCGCTACAAGGGGGTGTAATGAAAAAATCTGGGGCTTATTTCACAGAGTAATTCTAGAAGGTTGAGAAAAATTTTTTTTTCAATATATATATAGATAGGTTTTTTTGGAATTTCAAATGAAATCTATGTTTAAAAACTCTGTGATAGAACTTTTATCCCTCTATGACAAGGTTTTTCTCACTACAGTACTTTTTAAAAAAGTATATGCTTCTCTTTAATTGAAAGCTCCTGAGGAAGAAACTGATTTCTCTGTCTGTCTCACATAATGAGATTTATCAACTCAAAAATGTCTAAATATGATTATTGACTTTTTGTTTTGATATTATTCTTTGGTTTTTGTGGCGACCTCTTCAATATTTCTTTACACTTCATGTAGCAGTTCTTTTTGCCATTGCTGTTTTAAATGTCTGCTGTGATATTACTAGTGTATCAAGAAACATAATACACATTTAAAGAGCAGTATCTTCTAGGTATAGATTGCTGTATGTAAATGTTTGGTTTCCGTTTCTATTTTTTTTTCAGTTGCTTCCTTTTCCTTCTTCATTTTGGTTCTTAATCGCTTACCCTTGCCACAATGTATTGGCTCTTCTCATTAATATTTTTCAGTGACCAATATGTATTGAACAGTTCTTTACGATATTCTTCTTTGTGTCAGCCAAGGAAGGGGGTTATTAATTTGATAAAATGATAAAGTAATTGCATTTAAGCCTTTTAAATAATTATTATAACATCCTGAACACTTTTTACTTTGAAATATAAATAAAGACAAATAATTAAATATTGAATCTTACTTTATAGTTATTTGTTTGTATATTTTGTTTTGTTGTTATTTAATTTAAGGACCTATGTTTTTATTTATTTTGTTCTTTCTATATACTTTGTTCATTGCTATGAAATAACTAATAAATAATGTTTAAAAGAATGAATCGTACATACACTGTTGTCTTTTTGCAAAAAACGTTACTGCATATTTTTTAAATTCAGAGGGTTAGTTAACGAATTAGTTACCCTGTTTGCTTTTGTCAGACTTAACTATGTTATCTTTTGAAGTGCACCATTGCTTACTGTTATTGATTCCTTTGAGAAATAAAGTTGCGTCAATATGTTATTTGAACGGCACTTTGATATAAAGTTTTCTAAAGTGTGATAGCTAGATGTTCTTCTACCATGTCTCTGAATTATACTGGGATTTTAAAAGATGTTTGTAGTCCCTAGGTTGGGCTAGGATTTTAAGATTTTCAGAGATTTTTTACTGTATTTCTTATTTATTATCTTAAATATATAGATGTTACATCTCAAATTAGAATTTACTTTTAGTGTACTTTCAAAATTTAGATTTTCCATTAAATTTAAGAATTTTCCAGCAAGATTTAATAGGATGGCTTCCTTGTGCTAAGGGATAATACAGCCCATATGAAAGCAACATCAAAAATCACTATTATAAGGTTTGGTTCTTTGATATACCAGAGATCATCTGAAAATCACTGAAAAAACGGTTTATTTTTGTGGTTAATTTTAATTGAAAATAATTAAATAGGAATTCAATGCAAACTTTCTTGAAAAAAGTTTTTAATTTATTGTGTTATTGAAATTTACTGAGATTTTTAATTGAGACAAAAAAATTTCATCTGTGACTAGGAAATACTTAAAAATTTTTTACTTGCTATTAAAAATTAGCACTGTTGAGAATAATTAAGATTGCCTAAAAAGTTTGACTACTAACTGCTTCGGATCTCTAATGGAAATATCCTAGAACCTGTATTTTCCAAGTGTAGCAATCCATCAAAAAGTAGATTATGGTTCTGGGAGATCATTGAAAGTCAAACTTTTTAAGAAATGATCAACCATGGTTCTGGCGTACTGGTACGCTGGGTACATCTAAATCTAAACATCCATAAATCCAAATATTTTCTGGCACACCCAACAATGGTGGGCATACCTGGGCAGAGGAGAGGAAGAGCTTATGGGGGAAGGGTAGAGGAGCAAAAAAGAATTTGAAAAGTCCTGAAATCTCATATTCAAATATAAAAAAGAACATATTTTTAATAAAAATATTAATTTAAAGTGAGAATGGAGCCTTGAGGAACTCCTGGTGTTATTTCTAACCATTCATTGAACATTGAGCCCTGTTTCACTTTTTGTTACCTGGCAGTAGGTAGCTTTTTATAAATCTCTGACTATTGGGATAAAACCTGTATGCAGAGAATTTAGCCAGTAAAAAATTGTGATATGCAGTTGTACACTTTAGAAAAATCAGTTAGAATTGTATCTACAAATCCTTTTCTATCAAGACATTTTTGCCACTTCTGAAGAAGTTAAAACAAAGTGTTGGTGGAAAAGCCCTTCCGAAAACCACAAGGAAGGGGAGAAAACTTCAAATCCTCAAAAAAATCAGTTATTTGCCAAAAGAGAATCTTTTCAAACACTTTAGAAGCAGTAGGCAAGGTACTGATGAGACAATAATTCCCTTTATCTGTGGTATACCCTTTTTTATGGACAGGAACAGCATCAGCTCATTTCATCTGATCTGGGAGGGTACAAAATTACAAGTGGCGCCAATGTTATTGTTCGACAATAGATAAAACCTTAAAAAACCTTCTGCTCACTATGGTTGGGCAATGAAGAACATATTTAGGTCTCGCGCAAACACTGGAAGATATTTATGGTGTTTTGTTGCGCTATCAATGACGTACGGTGATTTTTAAAATGTTACTTTTTTTTACAAAAGTATTCTGCAATGTATTGTGTAGAATCAGTTTCTCTAATTATCCCTGAACAGAATAAACTTGGGGGCATTCAAATAGTCAGCCCCAAACACCAATGTTGAGCTGCAATTCAAATGCTGCATTTCTCATTCTTAACTTTTGCTTGTTTGCTATGGCCGAAATATTTTTTTCAAGTAAGCATTTTTTCAAATCATGTACATATTTCTTTAAAACAATATTTTAAACAACCAATATTTTCTTCAAAACAATATTTCAAAATGAATTGAAACAACAAGTAACAAATAATTTCACCATAGTTTCTCAAAAAATAAAAATTAAAAAGTAGAATGAATAAGTACAAGTATTTTAAAGATAATTAAAACATTAGCTGTAAAGTTAACAACATAATCCTAATACTCAGCAAAAAAATCAACCAACTTTTATCAAAACTTTAAATATCAGTTGGTGATATGAAGATTTATAAACAAATGTCGAGGTTGCGTAATGTTTGTGTTTAATATAGCAATAGAAAACATAAGCCCAAACTGAAACTAAAATATAAATTTTTGAAAGTGTCTTTTTTTTTCATCACTTTGATATGTATGCACATTTTAGCTTGCTTGAAACATAATCTTTTTTTATTGATATTTATTCATCATGGGTTTAAAACCCAAATCTTCTGCATTGTGTAAACAAATCATACTTCAGAGAAATGTGCAGCAGTTTTACATAAAATTTTTGGCAATGGAAAGAAAAACGATAATACTACAATGGTTTTTGAAATAACAGTTAATTATTAAATGGTATTCAAATATAAGATTATGTATTATAAGATTTATATTATTTATTTTTTTAGATTTGTTTTCATTATTAAATATCAGTTACTGTGATATAATAATTTGCATTAAATACCTACAATCACAGTGAATGAGGGCCAGTAAGTTATACATTAAAATATAAAGTGTATTGCTAAAAGAAAAAAAAGAAATTGTAGTATCTATTTTTTGTTACGAATGAGTATATTTTGCAAAAAAAATATTTTCATTCATCCACGCTGTTTTTAATTATGATAATTATTCCTAAAACTGATTGTCATAAAAATGGTAGAAGATAGCAGTGAAATCTACTCGTCGATAATCAGCTAAATATATTTAACCTCAAACACAAGTAAGGGCTAAACTTTGCAAGTTTGAGTTATTGTTATTCTTTTCAAGCGATAAATTTAAAGTTAATCTTTTCACTCCCTGTGACCTGTTGAGCAGGTCATAACTTACTTGGTCAGCAGGAAGACCTGAACTATTGGCTTTACTCTTTAGCCTGTCCCTTTTCATAATCTCTTTAAGAATTTTCTTGGAAACAAAATACTTGTTTTTATCACATAACATCTTTTTCTTGAGGAGCTTGTTTGTTTAAAACAAATTTAAAAGTTTCATAAGTACTAAAATCATAACAAAATTTAGATTTTTAAAAATGATAGTTATATTCAGTAATAAATAAATTTAAAATCAAATCTTTTCCGATCCTGATATAAGTTACAACTAGGAGATAACTTTTTATTTAAATATTTGCTTTTGAACATAGTAAATATCAAATGATGGCAATCACTTAGACCCGTTTCTATGGAATGGGAATGCTGAAAAAAAGATTTAACATTCTTCTTGGTTCTATTTATCTAGTTTTTCGCTCTTAAATTTTCAATTTTATAAGTTTATGTCAACATTTTCAACAAATATCTGGATTATTTAAAGGTCATTAAAAGACTAAATTGCGATTTTACTGAGGTTGGAGTGTTAATATAACCATAGAATGTTTGTTATTGAATCAAAATGCCAAAAAAGTCTTTTGTGCTTCAAACAAAGTAACGTGTTTTGTTTTAATATATATTTTTTTAATTTATTATTTTATGAATATCAAAATATTGATTTGAATTTTTTTTTTTTTTTTTTTACTTAGAAGTCAATCGAACATACAGTGTTCCCGTTATATTCAAAGTCAAGCCAAGTTCAGTTACATATTGCTCTCCATTGTTTAATTGTTCACTTATCTGGGATCTATATTTGCCTAGTGAAGAAAATGAAAAGGTAGGAGGTATTTTTATGCTGTAAAAAACATTTTCATGGTATGTTAAGAAACTCTTTCAACTCACCTTAGAATTTTCAACCACTAATTTTCCATGTTTTCCATAATAGTCACACGTGTTTCAGGTGAAAATCTTGTTGTAATTTCTCAAAATGTTTTTTAAGTGTTCAACTTAAGTCAATGCTCTTGACATAAGTTGTACACTTATAAACTATTGAAAAATTGATTAACTTTCATTTTTTAATAAATTCAGTTATTGTAAGACCTTGACTATTGGAATTCAAGCAAATGATGATGTTTTAAAACATTTATATCATTAATAAACTGAATATGTTTGTTAGGGATTTACAGCTGGAGTAGTCAAAAACTCTCAGGTGAAATTATGCTTTGAAGTATTTTGCTTATCAAAATTTGTAACATTTGCACAGGTCAACGTTTTGATATTTGGAAATTTTTTGATTTTAGTGTAGTAGGTATCCTGGTTGGAATAACTTTTAGTGTGGTAGGTATCCTGGTTGGAATAACTTTTCTACTTTTTTGGTAGTATAAAAATTTTTAATTTAAAAACAATTTTTTTATATTTTAAGAAATTTAAATCGATTTTTTTTCTCTATTTTGAGATTTATAGTCCTTAAGGTTTAATAATCAAATTGCAAAGGTTGCATTATTTACCTATTTTAATACTGCAGGCAAATAACCAATGTAAAATTTACATTTTCCAAAAATAATGTCCGACATTATCTTAACAGTGTTACTCATTATGACTTTAAATCATAGCTATTATTATACCCAACTTAATAAATCCCATAGTTCAACAGGGAATAGTATCTTCTTTAAAAGTATTATAATAAAGTTGATCGCATTGTTATATACGCATCTCCAATTTAAAAGTCTGTCAACAACATTTTTTAACACTTACTACCTACTTACTAGTAAAATAAAAAATATGTACAAAAATCTATTTTTAATGAATTGGAATAAAACAGTTATCTATTTGTACACTTTGGATCCAAATATCATGTTTAATCACCCCCAAATTTTGGCATTGGAAAAGAGAACATATCTATATTAATAAAATATTCTGAATTATTTTTACTTCATGTAAACTAACAAAAACTAATATTGGTATTATTTATTTGTGAATAATAAATACATTTGATAACAAGCAATGGAAAAAATAAGCAAAAAATATAAGTTCCTTAATTCATTTATCAGCTTCTGACCTCCGATGACAAGCTTTTCATATTTAAAAGTTAAAATGTGCTGTCTGTCATGCTAAACAAACAAATCATAGCCATTGATAGAAAAGTAAAATAAAATAATTCTGAATGTGATTTATCTCTGGTCTAGACATGTGGTAGTTACAACCTTTGTGTATTTTTATATCGTAACTTACGTTATGTAAATAATAACGTAATTGCTCTCTGAAGTTTGTATATAGTTTTAGTATTTATTTAATTGAACAATATATTTTACATAAAATATAAATCATTTTATTGTTTTTATTTCATAGTTTTTATAGCAATATTATTGTTATTATTCAAAAAATAAAAATAAATTGCTTTTAAACACCACACCTTTTTAGGAAATCCAGGCTGTGTACCATAATAAAAAACATGCTTGTGTGATTGCAAGTGTTGTCTAGAAGACATATGTCTGAGCAATTAAGTTATAAATGTGCAGTTATAAATATTTCCGTGCAGGTATGAATATTCATGTGCAGTCTTTTGTTCGCTATAAAAAATAAATTTTTTTGTTCTAAATTCATCTCAACATGTCTTATCTTGAATGCAGTAGAGAATTCATGCATCACATGTGCTTTGGCAATTTGCTAAGTTTTTTTGTAAATCTGCAAGTGAAAATGACACTGGTTATAATGAAGAAAAGCAAGTGGTGCAAGCAGCATTGTCCTCAAACAAAAAAGATTGATGAAGATGATAATATCGAGGACAACGAAGTAGTTCTAATTAAAGTGGCTGCAACCCCAAAAAAGAAGATACGGATAGATATTGGTTCATTATTTGGAAAAAGTAAAAAGGAAATGCCAACAACAAAATTTCCCAAATCGAAGCCATCAACATCATGGACAATTACAGCTTCTACAGTTGACAATTGCATGGATACCGTTCTTGCTGAATTTAATGCTCGACAGTGGATAGAATATTCTACCAATAGGAAAACTTGACTTACCTAAGATGCAAGGTTAGACGCTATTTTTTTATATTATGCAATGATTTTTTTCTATAAATTTTATTGAAATAAGAAATAAGAGATGAAGTAAAAATACATTATAAGCACCTCTCTAAATAATTGTTGCCTTGGTAGCCATTAAACCTCTTAGTTAGGATTATCTGACATATAATAAAATTTTAACTTTCAATACACAAAAAGCGAGTCATATAATAGTCAACAAATTTGTAAAGCAGTTTCATCAAATATTTTATTCGAAAATGAAGAAAATCAAATTGTTTGTTCATAATTTGCTCGTAATTTTGTTTGAAATATTTGAAAATCATTTTTTTTTATAAATAAATTTAGAGCATTAATGTGTTTTTTTAACATACAATGAAAATATGCTATTACTTTTTTTTAGGTGTGCAAAAGTTATAAAGTAGCGAGTTGAATAGTTTTCAGTGTGGATGGATAACCAGCTCAACAAATTTCCGATCCTCTAACTCGCGTGACCATGCGAAATGAAAACGACATAAACTTGCCATGAAGAGAAACATGAAAGATATCGGGAAAACTTACATTGAAAGGAGGGAGAATGGAGAAGATGCAATACAAATGGATATTTTGATGATGACCAAACCGATATAGAACATACAAAGAGGAAGTTTAAAATTCCTTATTTCGTAGCAAAGCGAGAATATCTGTTATCCGCCTGTTAACATAACGTGACTTTTCGCAATGTGTACAAAAACAGCAAACAATGCGGCAACTGTATTGACTTTATCGGAGATGACATGATAGATAAAATCACACTGGAAGTCTATGCGGCGAGCTTTTTTAGCATGTTGTGGGATGGTGCAACCGACGTCGCTGTTGAAGAAAAGGAAACATTAATTTTATGCAATACTTTGATGAGTCTCCAAACCGCAAAAAAGTAGAAATAAAATCTAAATTTCTCTGCTCTCTCGCACGTGAAACACAAAAATGCAGAAAACATTGCAGAGGTTATAATATTTTTTTGTGAGACAACTAACAGTACATGCATTTATTATGTCAACCCCCAGTTCAATAAAAGTTAAAATTATTCAGTTGTTTGTTTGGAATTTCCAATTTTATAGAAAAATTAGTTGGTTTGGGTGCGGATGTTGTATCTGTTAATTCTGGGAAAATGGCTGGGGTACAATCTCTTTTAAAGATGGATATGCCCGGATTGGTTTTTGTTTGGTGTATGGCACATAGATATGAGCTTGGGATCAAAGACACATTAAAGAACAAATATTTTGATGAAGTAGATGAAATGCTGTTAAGATTCTACTACTTATATAAAAAATCCCCTAAAAATTACGAGAATTAAAAGATATTTACGAATTAATCAAAGAGACGTTTGAGTTTGACACAGGTGTACGACTTCTATGCGCCAGTTGAATGCTATTGTTCAGATACTTGATAAATTTGTTTTGTTTTTACAGATTTAGAAAATGTAGCAAGCGATAAAAATTACAAAAACGAACAGCAGAAAATGATCGGATATTTGAAAGAATGGAAGTCTGCAAAAATGTTGTTGCACTTAGCATTTTACTACGATCTAATATAACCACTGAAGAAATTGTTTTTGATCTTCCAAAACAAAGGTGAGTTTTTATATAGAAAGAATAGTCAGCCAGGGGGTGATTTATAAGCAATACTTGAAAGCCAGTACACTGATGTAATTGGGCACTTAAATGTAATTAATACATTTAAACATTTTTATTCTCTTTGCTAAAAAAAAAGCAAAGTTCTTAACCAGTCTCTGATGAAATTCAAGGTAACCAATCTTTAACTCCTTTATTTTTTACTAAAATAATTGATGTTTTTTTTTGTTGAGGCTGCAGACGGAATGCTGAAAACAGGATTTGGGAAAGTTAGCAAATAGGAATGTTAAAGAATTTCCGCACACAATGCAGAAAATTGTGAAAACCATTGAATGAGATAATTACAAAGGAGTTACCTTGACTTATAAAATCGATGACGTAATTCGTAGGCTCAAAAGAATGAATGATGATAAAGAAACAATTTGCCACACGTTTGATAGACAACAACATCAGATACTTAGAAGCAGTTACAAAGGGCTGAATTGTTAAGGATGGGAAAGGTATTGTTATGAAAATCATATTAATAGTACTTCAATTTTTATGTGTCAATTTAAATAAAAATTGTTTGAAAAACTTACATGCAGGGTAAATTATTCAATGATTAAAATTGATAAATATATTCATTATATAAGTTTAACAATATGATATTTTTTCCCACGTCTAAAAACAAAACAAATATGTTTACATATATACTTACAGTCTAGGTGTTTAAGAGATCTTTAAAAGATCGTAAAAGATCAACTGAAATATAAAATATAAAAATACGTAAAAGCCTTATAAATAAATAAATTAAAAAAAAAAAAATGTTTTATGATGTGGTTGATATTTTTAGTTTTTTGTTTATTTGTAGTAAAAAACAAAACTATCTCAGCATATTTTGAAAACATATTCCCTTTTTTATTCTCATATTTTATAATAATAGAATCTTATCCCTATCTTAAAACCACTCATGTTACTAAATTATCATTGGATGTCTCTTTTAACTTGACTCTTTTGGCTTTTTTGTGGTCCTTTTTATAGAATATTTTTTCAAATATTAACGTCATAAAAGGGATCCCAAGGTCAAAATAAAGTTTTGCTCATGACATAGATTTTTAAAAAACATGCTTTTTATTTCTTTGAAAAAGCTCTATTGGTTCTCAAGTTATGATTTTAAGCATTTAAATGTATTAATAAAAAGATTTCAAATGTCACTTTTACTCAGCTGTAATTTCCAATTTTTTAAGACTAGCTCTCAGTACTGCCCAATATTTATGACATGACTGAGCTAAAATAATTTTTAGAGCAAATAACCTTCAATAACTTATGTTATACTGGAACTATCAACATGAAGCCTGGTACCATTAAAGTTTGTCATAAACCCACTCAGTTTACTTTTTTCAAAATAAAAATATTCACTCCTCATGGCTAGTTCTAGGTTAGTCATTGGTCACAATTTTAAATCTGATATATACCATTTATGGTTATCTATATCCATACAAAATTTCAAATCTATAGTTTCTCTATGACTAAAGTTATTGACAGATTAATATGTGAAAAATGAATTAAGCTCAGTCATGATATCATAAATCCTGGAACCTAATCTGGAATAATATCAAATTGGATCCAATGAAAATGACACTAAATCCGTTTTTAGCAATTTTTAAATATCTATAACTTGACCCAGAGAAGCTTTTTTCATCAAATAAAAATTATTTTTTTATCTATGATTTTATGATTCAAAATAAAAAAATATAATTTTGTGGCCTTGGAATTATTGCACACCTTTTTGCAATAAAACATCAAAAATCATCATCCGAAATTGAAGGCGTAATTTACATGTACTGCATGTATTATATTTATAAAAAGTTTTTTTTCTTTGTTTAAAAAAATTACTTTTCATACAAGATTATTTGGATTTCAGAATGACGTTTTAAATATTACCTTTTAAGTGACATGCTTTCTGAGAATCAGATTTTTAAAATCACTATATCTAGTTGGATTTCTTATTTTCAGTTAATTTTTTAAGGGCCAGTAAATTGTACATCAAAATACAAAGTGATTATATTGAAATTTTTGTGGTTTTGACAGAGGATTGGTAGTTCATAAATAATTAATGAATTAGGTTAGTTGTTTATTCTTTTTGCAATAACGCCTTTATTTAAAAAAATATTGTTTTTGCAAAGTTATTTGATTTTATATTGAAATGTGCCATTTACTATATAACAAACAAAGACAAAATCAACCACTTTTTTATTATGGATTCAGCAGAAGTAGGAAGTTAATTTTTTTTGCCCACCCGGTAGATTGCTCAGCACTGGCAAATTTGTTTGCCTGCCTGCGCCAGCGTGGTTGTGCTGGTCTTTTATAATACATAAAATTTATTATACAGATATGATGAAGATGGCAACATTGACAATTATTTTGCTGGCCACGACATTCAAAAGCTCTACTTGCGATTTGAAGTTCTTCTCCACTTATTGAATTTTTGTTCTGTTTACCAGAAAGTGCTGCAGTTTGTGAGAGAAGTTTCTCACTAATGAAACGGATAAAATGCGATACTAAGGTATCACTCTCAGCTGGAGGCATGGAGCATTTAATGCGCATTAGTTTGAAGGGGCTGCGGCTTCAATCGTTTGTTGCAGAACCAGCAATGCAAAAATGGGCTGATAAGGATGTTCGTCGTCCAAAACGAAAATGTCTTAAAGTTAAAAAAATCGTCAATCTTCTAAGAAAGTAATATTTGGTTTGGATGATGCTTCGTCATTACTTATGATGATAATGAAGAGAATATCCAGTTATATAACGCTATATGTTATTAATCAGATATAATAATTTATTGTAAACATTAAATCTGGCAGAAAAAAATGTTTTTTTGACTAACAAAAAGCAGCAATAAAAATAACTAATTACAATAACCAAAGTTTATTTTTTTACAATTTAACATTGTTTGATTTTGCTTTTAACATCTTTCTTGCTTTGTTGTGTGAACTGAAAGACTAAATATTTTCTATAAAAATATCTTAATGTTTAAATGTTTCTTCTTTTTTTTTAATAAATAGATAAATTTATTTAAGGTCTTATTGGCGAAAATACAAACATGCCAGACATACTGTCCGGTAAGAAAAAAAGTATGTCTGACAAAATTTTCAACCTGTCGGACTTTGTGTCCGAAGAGGCGAAAATAATTATTTCAAGGCCTGCTTATACAAAACTTCATCGTTGGAACGAACGTAAAAGGTCTGCCACAAGCATCTTGAAATTTTTTTTGACACTTGCCTAATTTTGAAAAAAAGGTATTTTGAGATAAATAATATTTAATACTTATTTTTCTTAGAATAAATCCTGTATCTTTAAATACTTTTTACTTTTTTGAAAAGGTGTCGTAGATAGCTTGCATTTAAATAAAGGTAAGCAAATTATTTCCCTTACAAGATTTGTTCCCATTGTTAAAAAAAAACTGTCCTAAACTGATGTTATGAATTGAACATAATTTTTTCTTGGAACTGGTCTCGACCCAACGTTGTTCAAATTTATAATTTTTATTTTGTAAAATTGTACATAACAGTGTCTTAATGTTAAAATTATGGGTTTCCTGCTTGCATAAATTAAGTTTTTGAAACCGGCAGCATCTTTAGTCTGAAACTGATGGTTTGAAATATTGTTTTTGCTTTTTGAAATTTGAACTTTTAAGGTTCCAGTTATAAAAATTTTTTGTTTGGTTTACGTTAGATATTAGAACTCATTATCACATTAGTTTATAATGACAACTCTAAATATTTATTTTGCTAAATTTTGATCAATAAAATAATTATAAAGGTAAAAATATTTTTTGATCCTCTAAATCAGAAAAAAGTATAATTTGTAATTAAACTTGATTTCTTTTTATGCTCCAATATTTAAGTTGATTGTATTTAAAATTTTTGACCCTTTGTTAAAACAATGGTATTTAAAAGATTTAAAAATGTTTACTAAAACTTATGCTACTAAATTTATTTTCAGGTTCAAATAAAAACATTTTAGCATTTACATTTGCATGGTATTTTAACATATTACGTTGAGGCAAGAAAATTTTCATATCATATTTTAAAAGTTAAAAATATAAAAGCATTTTTCTAAATGATTTTAGGAATATATTCTTATATCAAAAAGAGATATATTAGGGTAAATTTTAAATATCAAGCTATGGGTTGTCATGACATTTCCAAAGGAATCACAAGTAAAAAGTCAGGGTGTTAGCTAGCGCAATTAATGTCCGTTTTGATGGACTCATCTCAATTCAAAATAAAAATCGATTTCCCAATTAATATCGAAATAAAAGAAATTCTGATTAGATATCATCTCTTTGAGTTCCTTCCCCGGACAAGACTGGGATTTCGATGTAAGAGAAATATCTCAGTCATGGATAAGTCTGTGTTTTGTGCGCTTTTGTACTGCAGTCGATTTTCGACCGATAAATGACTTCTATTGGACTGGAGACTAATTTTTTTTGAATTCTCCATAAAATTTTGTTTCGGAGTAGAAGTTTGCCAGTTCCATAGATTTATAACTGGTTTAGTTGCTCAGACAAAAAAACGCAATCACCATCAACATTATTTTCATGCAAAATAATTAGAAAGGAAGGCTAAATAACCTTAAAAGAAGACAGCAATGTTGATTTCAACTGGGAAGAGGATGTTCATAGCAAATTTTATAGTGATGGTGAGGGAGCACAGTCAGATTTTTATGGTTTTTCCAACTTAGAAAATTAGGAAAATGAAAACGTTGTTTTATCTTCAGATGTTGATGTTTTTCTGTTCCAACCTCTAAAATATCTAAAGACATTCCTCCTGGTTTTGATATTAACAAATGGGTAAATGGGGATACTGTGCTGGGAGATAATATGCATCATTTGCCAATATTAACAGACTTTCCAGGAATTGATGTTGGAAAGCCTGACAATCCAGCTGAGTTAAATTTTCACGTAAGAACTTTTTTCTTTAAGATACATTGCCAGACATTCTTCAAAAAAAAAATACTTATACAACTTAAGTTCTCTACGATAATAAACAAGATTGATATTAATAAAATACGAGGGGATGAAAAATTGAATCTAATTACTAATACAGTATACAAGTTGTTACATTGTTTATAAAAATGTCAAAAATATAAAATTTTAAAGGCTATTCTAGAGCAGTTTTTCAGAAAAATTTGTGCTTTGCCCCAAACCCCATTGGTTGCCTTCAAGGCAGGCCCTTAAATCCCCCTGCTCTGGTTAGAGAAATTCCCCATTTGAGCCCGTTAGGCCTCAATTAGAAATATCTAGCTTACACCCTGATAATAATATTATGGATCAAAATGTGGATTGATCCATGAAATATGTTTTGAATAAAATTTAACAAGTGTATTATTTTTTCAATGATGTTATTGTTGTGAATTCAACTTAAATCTTTTTTGAAAAGGTCTCTTCAAAATTGTTCTGGTTAATAATGATGAAATTTAACAAGTATTATATTCTGTAAGCTAAAATTTCCATTTATTTATATTTTTATCTTGTTTGTTTTTTATACCTTATGATTGATTATATTTGCTTGTTTTATGATGTATTATAATTAATGTTATCTAAATGTTCTCACTAGGCATGACTTTATGTTTAGGTTTCAATTACATTTGAAAAAGACGGTCGTTCGTTTAACAATTCACATTATATTGATGGAAGCTCTATTAGATTTCATAAGTTTAAAAAATTTAATGCTGGATCTTATGTTTGCATATTTACTAAAGGAAGGAGAATAATGAGAAGTCCACAAGTAATACTTAAGACTATTGCTGGTAAGCTTGTTTGCTATCAATATTAATTTACATTATAATTGTGACCAAAGTTTGCCAACTGTTAAGCAATGAGTTTTGTCCAATTTTATTGCTTTTGTGGTGTCACGTTTTTCGGTAGCTGTATTTTTTCTAAAATCTATGAGTTTTACATGAGGATTACAAATGGAATTTTCTAT
>JAUZNK010032367.1:0-18596 GCA_035046665.1 Euphysa ruthae
ATCCATATATATATATGTATATTACATATTGAGTTGGTGTAATCAAACACAGCATACAAATCCCAACTTTCTTTAATTTCCTTTTTTTTATGCAAAATGCTCCAAAATGAATTTCAAATCACAGATTACAATTCGTTTCTAGAGAGTAAAAGTGAGTGAATCAATCAATCAATTATGTAAGATTTTTGGAGTAATAGTCAGTTTACTATTTGGAATATTTTTTAGAGCACATTACTTTGTATTTTAGGTGTGGGATAATTTCGTCAAAAATACATAAAATTAAAAAATTAAAACGTGCATTTGTGCGTAGAATCTTTACTCTCAGAAGAATGGATGCCATTCCATCCCTTTATTATAAAATATATCTGGGCATAAACTGAAATTTATTTCTTGAGAAATGTGATTTACGCACAACGATATCCCCAAGACAACATGGCATTACTATCTGTTCATAACAATAAAAAAATCTAATCGAATTCCTAGGTTATAATAACTAGTTTCTTTGTAATTATGAGACGTCTTTGCTTATAAACACGATATTGGTAACAAATTCATAACAACTTCGCCATACAGAATTTCTGAAAAAAAAATCAAGTTATAAATTTGTTCGGAAACGGACTAGGCAGATTTTCTTGAACCATATATATAACAAATTTTTTACATTTAATAACATGTCTAAAATTAAAGCAAAAATATGTTTTATAAACAGCTAATTGAACTTGGATGTTGTATTAAGTCATCCTTTAAAAACGGACTTTCGTTTAAGCGTTCTGCAATTTATAGAAACCGGAAATGTTCTATTAAGTAGACTTAAGCCTTTCAAAAACTATGAAAAGAACTTACTGAGTTATATTCCATTTGATTGAGTATTATCAGTAGTGGTTCCACCCACACCAACGGCCGCCAACAGAGAATTTGTCACAGCAGGTGAGGCGACGTTTAACGTACGGTTGTGACTATCCAGATTTGAACGGAATGCATTCACAACACGAATCTAAACAGAAAAACGTTACCATTTGAAATTTAATTTCTAATAAAACCAAGGAAAAATAAAAAATTCATGCCACTGACAACAAGTGACAACAATTTTCTTCTTTCTTCTTTCTTTCTTTCTTTCTTTTTTTCTTCTTCTTTCTTTTTCTTTCTTTCTTCTTTCTTCTTTTCTTTTTCTTTCTTTCTTTTTCTTTCTTCTTTCTTCTTTTTCTTTTTTTTTTAAAACGACGTTTTTAGCATTTATTTTGTAAAATCTTTATTGATAGTGAATAAATACTTACTTACTTTAGTGCTAGTGGACTAATGGACCATGTATAAGTAAACTGCTTTCAAATACAAAGACTTTAGGTAATTGTTAAAGGAGTGATTTTTGGATAACAATTAGATAAGTATCGGGCCCAAGGTCTGGGAAAGAAAAAATAGGCTGAGTCACAATAAGGGTCTAAAGATACCTTCTATAATCCCATATCATATAAAAGCTATAACAAAGATCTAAACAAGTTTTCAAGAAAATAGAAAAGGCATGATTGTCATAAGAAAGTGCTTTACCTTGAATATGCTTAAGCCATGTAGCCGAGAAAAATTATTAAATGCTAAAAATGCTAAAATCAATCAGATACTGTATTTTCTAACATCATAAAAAATTTATGAAATACCGGAAAACAACGAAGAGTAGGTGAAAAATTTCTAGAAAAAGCAAAATAGATTATTTTAAAATAAGAATTGTAAAATTAAATTTTTGGACAAAATATAATATTTTTGTCATGCACAACTGAGCACACTTCTCAATTAAACTAAAAGCTCTAGACAAACCTTTATTTTTTTACGTATTTTATTTTATTATTTCATTTTATTACTTTCTACAACGAAACAAAGAGTTGAAGTTTTACCTGATACTGCAACCTAGCCAAACTTCTCATCCAGAGAACTCTACCCATAGTTCCATCAGTTTCATGAATTGATACACCACTTTTACCAACACGAAATTTCTTAGGTATGGTGATTTTAGGTATGCTAATTACTACTTGTCCCCAAAGAAGTTCTGAAAATCCTAAGAAAATGCACCACATCCATTGGTCGATATCTAGAGCCTTAACTGAGAACGCACGACCACAAAACTGAACCAGTATAATCTGCAAATACAAAATAAATAGAAAACTAAAGAAAATAAAAAAAAACTTTAACAATTTTATTTCCAAGGCCAAATTTGACCACTTTCTGGGCTTGACTGCCAACTCAAAAAAATTTTTAAAACAGGCGTTAACTGAAAACTGTCAGAAATAATATTTACCAACATTTTAGCAAAATCACAACATGATTTATTGGAAAAATTGATGACGTTTCGAGTGATAAAATTATCCAATTTAGGCGCACTGCCTATATGTGTATTTGAGAAAATTATCCCTCTATAGTCCTATTACATGCAAAATAAAAAACACAGAGCAACTTTCACGAAAATGTCAAATACCTTATTTATGAAAATAAAATTGGCTTTTTGTACCAAAAAACGAGAAATGGGACAGGTGGCCAAAACCTCTCTCTATGGTCTGTAAACCTCATGCAACGTTTAGAAAAAACATTAATAAGGGTATTTCAAAAAAGTTTCAAAAAGGAAATTTTCGGTGGAAAATCACCATCTGTTGGTCCAGTCACGACTAAAGAGTTTTAGACAGTCTGTGATATGGGTCAAAAGATTAAGTTAAATCAAAATTTGGCTGAATTGGAAAAAAATTTCTTGAATAAAATAGAGAAATTTAATTTTTATGTCTGATAAGTTAAGGGACTGAAATCTGTGACGAATAACAACTTTTTGATGAAAAATGTGATTTCATTAATAATTATTCGAAATCACATCTTCAAACATAAGAAAAAACAAACACTTCACTTAATGACTAATGGAGTCTCAGAAATTACTTTACATTTCTCATATGAAATATTCTTTTAGTACAATTATTTTTCCCATTTTTGTTCCAGGAGCCAGGTAAAGAAATATTTTGCAACTGTGTTATTTTAAATTACATTAAATATTTTTTAATTTTAAATGGTTAAAAAATGTAACTGTTATAATTCCTATTTAAATTTTCATGCCAGAAAAAACTAGAAAATTGAATTGATACATTCAATAGAAACTTATAGAAACAAATTAAATACTGAACAATGTAAGTTTAGAAAAATATGGCAATGAAAAGCTGTCATTTGGGTAAAAAAAAACCCTCTATGGACCTTTTTCATAAAAAAAAAAAAAAAAGGAAAAAAAAAAAAGAAACATATTTCAAAAGAACTTCACCAATGCCATTTACGGCAAAAATATGTGGAAATATTTGAGCCCAATTCCAAAAAACTTTCTGACAGATGGTCATTTATGTCAACAAATGTCTTCGTCATTTCTTTCGCTTTAACACAAAAAATTAATAATAATAATAATAATGAACATAATTTGAGTAAATTTCAATCACATTTTTTGGTAAAATAATGACCATGCCCTGTACCGAAAAATTAAGGTTTTTGACAGGTAGTCATTTATGTCAAAAAAATATGACCACTATGGTTCTTTAACTTTTTCTTTAAAATTTCCGGACATCAAAAAATGTTCTTAATAAAAAAATCAGGCCATGTTTGAGCCAAGTACCAAAAAACAAAAGTTTTTAACAGGCGACCATCAGAACCAAAAGATGCCTTCTATGGTCTTCTAATGCATAATCTAAAAAAAAAAGGTAATGAAAATGTTTTGAAAGAACAATCTACACACATTGCTTTTAGGCCTAAAATATTTGGCAATTTTTGGCTCTAGTACCAAAAATAAGATTTCAGGTAGAAAAACAGATAGACAATGGACCTGTTTGAATTCATAAGACTGTATTGGCTATATTAGGAATCCAAAAAACCACTTTTAGTAGGCTGGACTCCAGATAGCATTTTAATTTCATGCTAAGTAAAAACTACTAACAAAGGGAAAAAAATGGACAGGCAAACACAAAGACAAAAGAAAATTCAAATCCAATCAAAACCTAGAGTGTTGCAAATAGATTAAGTAAAACTTTGTTTACTTAGTGAGTTAATAAAGTCCCCTGAATTTTGTAATTAGTAGATTAATAATGTGTCTCAAGAATCTGAAACATTTTTCATGAGGAAATATAACGTAAGACCGTTTGCTAAAATGCATGAACAGCTGTAATGCATATAAATCAATCTAGCTGCCATCAAACCTTAACCAGTGAAATAAATACTTTCATCTAAATAGACTTAAATTGACTTAATAAATTTTAATATTTGACTTTCTTATTAGATAGAATGATCAAAAACTAGACCACTAAACCATGTAAAACTATAAACATTTAAGTTAAATCAAACGTGACTGGACCAAGAATAATATAATTTCAAATCAAGAAAAAATAATGTTTTAACGTCATAGAACACAGAAACCAAATATAAAAAGAAAAATTTTATGAAAAATAAAAAACAAAACAGCAAATAAAATACCCATGATTCCCTAGGAAGCCAAAACATGCGTTTTAAAACACCATTCAAGCTAAAGTATAATAACTAATTTAATTATAGTAATACTGTGAATGATTTAAAAAAATATTTGATTTGGTTTACCTGCACTACCATGGTTCCAATTCCAATGATTGAAAAAAGCTTGTTGGAAAAAATATTCCTAAAAACATTACGTTCACCATGGACCATTCTGGCATTTATTTCATTGAATATTTGCATCCAAACGAATGTGTTGAAAAGAATAGTAATGTGTTGCGTTGGTTTGTGAATGTCATCAAAACCATAGGGAATGTCAAAAAGAATGTGGCCGTGGAACGTCAAGAATAACATTATGATCAATTGAAAAAAACCATGGCCCAGAACAAAGCGAATCATAGATCGAGAAACTAAAGGTTTTGTACGACCGTACGGTTTACGTTCGAGTAAGGCCTCCGTAGGTATTTCTGTAGCAAGAGCGAGTGATGCAAATGAGTCCATGATCAAATTGACCCATAGAAGTTGAATTGCACTGAGTGGGCTCACCTAAAACACACAATATATGCATATATTTTAGGACATAGTAGTATAGAAAATGAACACTAAGCAAAAATGACGATAACTGCATACCTGAATCCTAAGTAAAGCTAAAGATAATATATGCAAATACGAGGCAAACCTTGAACAATGTAAATTTTTCTCATGTACATTTATTTATTAGAAAAAAAATATACCAGTTTGTCAGTAAATACAAAAAATATTGAGCTGAAGAGTGGCTTTCACTTAAGAAAAATATCAACTTTTGTTATAAAATTCGGAAATTAATTAGACTGCTAACTAAAACAAGATAATTAAGTTAATAAAAATTAACATTAAAAATGTTATTTTTTGGCTATGACCATGTTTTGATTCCTGAGAACTAAGCCTGATAAAATTTTCAAAATGGCCGTCACACTGAACTTATTAGAAATAGTACTTCTTAATATAATCTAAAATTTCAGCATAATTGCAGGAGATTTTAGAGAAAAAATTACTGATTTTTGCAATTTTCAGGTCATAAATCAGGCACAGATCACCAAGCAAGAGTTTTCAAATGGTGGTTATATGGATCAAAAGATCCCAATTTTGTCTTTTAAAAGTTAATTAAGAGAAAACTTTAAAACTGTTGATTTTAGGTCTAGAATTATTAAATTTTGGCTTATTATAAGATCTAGTACCAAAAAATGAGAATTTTATGGGAAAAAAACAAAACTTTCCTTCTGTGGAAGTAGTTTGAGTTCTCAAGTCATAGAGAAACAGTTTGTAAATATTAAAGTATCAAAATTTGCACCTTTCTTAGAATAAAGCAAGCAATGAACATCTCTCAGCCGGAGAACATTTAAATTCCTATATAAAGCCCTATTTTTTACTGTCCTGTAATTTGGATGTTTTGTAGTAATTCTAGTCTGGTCCTATAAATAGTATACACATAAACGGGCGTTGCGTGCTGTCTCTAATGAAGTCTATTTTATCTAATATTGTTACATAAAGGCCACAGCATCCATACTAGACACCCACAACTTTTAATGGTTGAGGTAAACAAAACTGTAAACCAGATAAATCTTAAACTTCTTAGGAAATCGTTTTCTTTTAAAAATAAATCCTATAATCTGTAGACCAAAACACTTTTCAAACTACATACACCTCGTACTTTAACATATACCACAAATTAACCTCATTTTAAAGCTTGCCATGTTTGGAATAATATTCTTGATGAGATCAAAAACAATTAAAGCGTTATGATTTTTAAAAGGAAAATTAAAGTGCGGAGTGGATATTATTACTATTTTAAAAATTTATTAGTTTACATACATAACATAAATATTAATTGTTACTGTTTATTGGACTACCTACATACATACATTAATGATACTTCTGAATTGGACAGGAGAAATTTTGCAAATAACCATAAGGTTAAAAAAAAATCCCTTATTTTTCATTCAAAATCATGCAAAATAAAACTACTCAACAGATTCAAAGAAAATTTCAAAAAAATTGTCTAATTTTGAAAATTTCAAACCTAGCTAAAAAAAAAAAAAAAATTAGAACAGGCTTCTTACTAAGCAACCAGATTTTCCTAGAGGTAGCCAAAAAAGCCAATATTTACTTTTTATCGATAATGTGACTTAAAATTTCGAAAACTCTTAGACAAATATAAAAATGGACGTAAACTGCATAAAAAGAAATAGATTTCTATTTTATGTCAAAAAATTATGTCAAAAAAATTATGAGAAAAAAGTTAGTCATAGACATGTCTTAAAGTCAGTAAGCTATTTATGAATTAAACCAAAAGTACATGCAGGGTTTTCCAAAACTTTCAAAAACATAGTTTACAGTCCAAAAACGGCCATATTTGGGTATTACCGCACAGCAAAATAAAATTTAAAAAAAATTATAAAATTCAAATTCAATCCAAAAATGAGCATATTAAAGCTTACAGCATGGATTAATTTATCAAACGATGTTTTTTCTACTGCGGCTAACAACAAACAAAGTATTCTTACGGAGAGCGCAATGGATCCAATGACAGATACAGAGATAGCAGTAAAGTTAACAGTAAGTTGGAACTGAATAAACTTGGAAATGCTGTCATAAACATTTCTTCCCCACATTACAGCTTTCACAATGCTCCTAAAGTTATCATCTGTCAAAATAATATCAGAAGCTTCTTTAGCGACTTCAGTACCTTGAATACCCTGGAAAGCATAAAATATAAATAGATAAAAACATCTTATATCACTATTTATTTAACAAGTCCCATGAAAAAATCTCTGAATAAATTTAAAATATTATGTCGAAAAATTTATAAAGACCTTCAGCTACCAAAGAAAAATGTTTAAGAAGCACTTGGAAATATCATGCAAAAAATAAATAAAATCAGAAAAAAAAAAGAAAAAAATGCAAAAATATAAACTTAGGATTACATCTTGGATAATTAATTGTTAATCACACTATCTGGATAAAAATCACATATGTGTGAAAAATGATTGAAATAATATTTATATGTTACCATTGCAAATCCAACGTCAGCTTTTTTGAGCGCAGGCCCATCATTAGTACCATCACCTGTGACAGCCACAATCTCACGACTTTTACTCAATTTGCTGTTGATGATACCTTTCACGAGAGTGTACTTATCTTCAGGTGATGAACGTGCCATCACGCGTATTTTTGGCCATATCTCATCAATCAAGTGTTGTCTGATCTAAATGAACATGATGAGCCATATTGAATTAATGAAGCCTCCATGTAACTGGGGTATTAAAGGGCATTGAACAATCAGCTAAAATGCCATTTTAATGCCTAAAATTGAGCTGAGGCCCCCAAAAAATAAATTTTAGAATATCTTTTCTATTTATTCTATCATATTTTGGCAAAAACAAAAATTGTTTTTTATTCAGTCTGGATCATGGTTCTGGTAAAATTTCTAAAATTCTGTTTAGCGTTTATTCACTTCCATGGTTATGTACATAACATCCGTTTTATACAAAAAATTGTAGCTGATCTAGATCCACAGATATTTGGAAAATTTTGAAATTTTTTAGTGAACACTTTTACGAGTAAGGAAGATCTTTTTTAAATTTATAGGGTACTGGGTAACAGGCAAATAAATTGATCAAAGCACTTCTTTTAGCTATATCTTCATTCATAGAATTTATAAATTTTGATTTACACTTTCTTGCCGTAAATGTGACCAATGGTTAAAATGACACTGACTAAATATATTGAAATAGAATATTTAAGCTTAATTCAGCTATTTTTTTATTTTAAAGCAGGTATTAAACATCTTGAGTGAACTTCATATTACTTGCTCATCATACGGTTGAAATAGTTTTTATAACTGGAAATTTTCCCAGAAAATATTTCTAAAAATTATGATACATTGGCACATACACAAACAGTACATTACATATGTCTTCATCTCAAGTCTACTACAACCAAAAAATATCACTTTCATACCTAATTTATATACCAATATTGCAGAACTAATAATAAAGGTGGATATGCTTGCACCAAAGTTCCAAAATTATGCTTGTTGGATGCTAGTGTGCTTTTAAGGACTAAAAATTCTGAGAAAAATCAAAAAATTTATCCAAAGCAAAAAAGTTATATTTATATAGACAATACCTTTGGCTCATATGATCATATAAATTATATAACTATTCTTAGAAATATCATTAAGTATCAAAACTTGCCTTTCCACTGGAATCTTTTATTCTGGAATTGAATTCACTCCCTTCGATGACTAAGAATTCACTATTTGGTTCTAGAATTCCACATTTCAATGCAATTGATCGTGCAGTATTAACATTATCACCAGTAACCATTCTAACCGTTATACCTGCACTCTGACATTGTTTGATGGCAGCTGGAACCTATAAAAAATACATGTATATACTACAAATATTTATCAAAAATACATATATTAGTATGATTAAAACGAAATATATAAAAACTAAGAAATTAAGACAATAATGCTGATTGAAGCATATTTTAAGTAATATGGTGTAATGGGCATTATTAGTTACAGAACATGTTAATTGTAACTAATCAGCCAACAAAATTGAGTTTATGTTAAATTCAATTAAAAATTAGCTAAATGTTGCAAAAAACTAATGAAAATAATTTTCATAGAAATAAGAAGGCAATCCCTTTATATTTGTCAGTGCTTAAAGTAAGGAATTTCATTTACTCAAAGTATGAACTAGTTTAAAAAGGTTAACAAATATAGCTAGCAAATAATAACATAAAGGATATGGCAGGAACAACTTCCCTCATGAAAAATATAAACACAATAATATGAATATAATGGATTTTCAAATCCTTTAAGTTTTTAGTATAATGATAGAAAAAAGCTTTAGCTAGCGTAGATGGTTTTTTGGTTCAATTCCACCTCTTGTTAATGTTCATGCTTGGCAGTAATAACATAGACAGTTCATGCCAAGTAGCCTATTCCAGCTAGACTAGTTATTGTAACTAAATATGTTTAACAAACATCTTGATTTTAACAAACTTGATTTTAATTTAGCAGTGTTTGCCCTGATAGAGTAATAAAGTTAAAAAGTTTCAAGTATAGCAGAAATTTAACAAAAAGAAGCCCTACAAGATACTTCTTTTTGAAAGAGGACTTAAAACAAACCAGTTGAAGATTAAAATAAAAATTAGTAGTTCTCTTTCACTGTTAAGTTATATTGTTTTTGTGAATGTGCAGAAACAAGGTATGACAAAGTTATCGAAGTTATATCAAAATTGTTCAATGCATGTGACCGATCACAAATAAAATTTGATTACTGTTTTGTCCACTACATCTGTCACTATAAAGCTTAAATTTTTTTCTCCATTTGCAGATTTTTCTTCTATGAACTTCTGTAAGGCAGTTGATATTTCACACAACCCTTTCTGACACTTTGCTTCACTCTAAAAATAGCAGGTTGTGTTCATATTATGAATTTTGGTAAAGTTAAATAATAGGCAGATCTCATGAAGTAATAGAAAGAACTTGTTTGTCCATATGGAGTTAATAACACTTTCTGCAAAAAGAATGCTGTGACCAAATTATTTTCATTGTCTTTAGCTTCAGTTTTATGTTCTTATTTAAGCTGTCTGACTAAACTTTTATCTCTAAAATGGTTTTGCTGTTCTTCACTTTTTTCATCAGTTAAGCATGACTCGTCAAGTTTTTTGTAAGTCTCACATGTGTTTCACTTATCTTTTTTGGGCATCTGGAACTTCAAGTTAAATCTTTCCCTGAAAACATGGATATAGAAATAGAAATCATATGATTCGTGTAGATATGCCTTCTTCAAACCCCATTTATTGTACATCCGGTACAACTCTGCCAAACTTAGGTCCACTCATATTTTATATCTTTCTGTACGATTTAATGCGATTCTACTAGTTGAATTGTTTGATATGCTCTATTACTGATTTTCCTCTATCTTCACACTTTTTCTGGTTTCCATGTCTTCCTCTTACCAAAATATTTTTAAGAATACTTTAAGAACCAAGTATTATATAATTTCATCAAAATTTTCAATTATATGAAAAACAGATATTTCTAAAATTAAAACAGAACCTTAATCTTGTAAATTACCTCTGGGCGGACAGGGTCTTCAATCCCAACAATAGCCATGCAAATTAATTCTGACAAAACAGCAACTTCATCGTCCCAGTCTGGTGGATCTAAAACAAAATATTATTTCCTGCAAATAGATTCCAAAAAAAGAGGCATGGTAAAAACCATGCTTTAAAGATGACACAACATTTGTAAGATAACACACAAGGTGAAATTAAATTTTACTCAATTTGTCTAAGAATTTCCACTAATATAATTATAAAATAATTTAATTATTGGTAGAAAATATTCATTAATTCCAGGACTCAGTTGGGATAAAACAAACAAGAAGATTTTATGTCAAAAAAATTTACTATTTTTTCTGTACAAAATTTTGGGAAATGTATAATAACAATTTCGTTTGACAAAAATATAAAATTTTGATAAAATATTTGTATTGGTAGTTGGACATCAAAATTGTACTCTAATGGCATGCAAAATTTAAGAAGAAATTTAATGAATTTTCATCGAGAAAATGACAAAATTTTGTTAAAAATTTTCTCCACAAACGTTTAACTTAATCCAAAAATGGATTAACCAGAAAAAAAAAAGAATTATAAACGTTTTTAAAAATCCCATTAGGAATGAGGTTTAAACAAAATTGTCTAAAAATCAATGAATACCTTGATCTTGAGGGAAATCTCTATACGCAATGCATATTGTTCGCAACCCATTAGATGCCATTGGCTCAATAATGGTTGAGACAATGTTATCACTATCTGTTTTACTAAAATCCTCAATAACACCATCCTTGCCAACAATTTTTGTACATCTGCTGAGCATTATTTCTGAAGCACCTTTGGAAAACATTCGATAACCACCTCCTGGTTTATTGATAATGGTTGACATTGATTTACGCTTAGAATTGAATGTATAACAATGGACAAAACTCTCCTCGGGTATTTCATCTCGATATATTTGATAAGTTTCTCCGAGTTCTATTACGAATCCAAGAAGTGCACACTCTGTTTTATTACCAAGCTGAATAGGTAATCCTTGGCCATCTTCAGGGGGCTATTAATAAAAATTTTATTAATATGCTTGTAATATTATTATATCACAAAAAAATTTTAAAAACAATACGAAACGAGTAAATATGAATGTCAGAATTTTAAAAATAGATAATTTTTTTGTATTCTCTTCAAACAAACAAAGAAGCAAATTTAAATTTTAAGAAGGGCCTGGGTAAAAATTGGGTCAATAGTTTTGAAGGAGACTAAAACCACTAATAATACTGTGATATCTCATATCTGAATAAGTTTTTATTTTTGGATTGACATGGAAAAAAATTTTTTAACATCATGAAAAACTGACATAGATTCAGAACAACAGAATGTGTTTAAGGTCTGAGCCATGGACTGATAAAACTTTTAAAATTAATAAAATGCCAACAATTATCTGAAAAAATATTCCAATATGATGTTCCGCTAACAGTGAAGAAAAATAAAATAAAAAAAATAAAAATATAATTTGAATTATTATCTTCAGAGAGTTTTTAGCAAATGGTGAAAATTTAGTGCATTATAAGTAATCAGATGAACAAGTGAAGAAAATACCATCTTAAAAAATATTTTAGTAATTTTATATTTTTAAAATTATTCACCTAGATCTCAAGGGATGAGCAAAAGCCAATTTTGCAATCAAACTTTCTGGAGGATTTTCAGGAATCTTCCAGGATATTTAAATAATCTACAATGGCAGCTTCCATTTTTTAAAATTTCTTATGGATCTAGTATCTTTTTTGCGTGGATTAACAAGGAATGGGACTTGATTAAAGCTATGCAATTTTTCTTTTTGTTTTAGGGACGCTTTGTTTTTTTGATTTGGTCAATTTGGATAGAAATATTTATTCATGAAATAGGAGGTTTTCTATAAAAAAAAAAAAAAAAAAAAACAAAAAAAATTTTTTTTTTATAAAACCATAAATACAATGACAAACTTAAGAAATTAGTTATTAGAGTTGTTAGAGTTATTTCAATAATTTCATTTTTTTTTGAAAAAAAAAACATGAATATGAATAGTTTTGCAAATTTTTTTTTATTTCCTATTTTCCTTCTATTTCCTGTTTGGTTGATTTTAAAAGTAGCTTTTTAAAACTGCAAATCACATTCTATTCCATTTTAGTTAAGAATATATTATTTATAAAGGAAAAGAGTATGATTTAAACTATATTTTTTCACCAGATGAATGGCTATTATGATAGAACGTTTAATATAACCGGGAATTTAGTTCATACCAGCAAAATGTACATATATTCAACAGAAAGTGTGTAGTTTATAAATTCTTTTTAACGGCTTTCATTTTCAAAAAAGACTATGAATAATGAATTAAGGGAAAATAATGAAAATATATATTTCATAAAAAACTTGGTTTAATCATGTTTTACACATTGTGTTGAATAATTTTCCAATGAAAAGCATAATGAAGGATATCTACATCATAAACAACCTTATGTCATTTCTTTTATACCATTATCAAATTAATTTCAAAAAATATAATGTATTTTCTTTTCAAATTATGTTAAAATTTATATATATATATTTAAAGTATTTTTTATCATGCATTCATTCAACCTATAGAATTTTCATGAGAAAGATGCTAAGAATCTGGAATAAGGAACAAGTAAATATGAAAAAAAAGATTGTTAGGCCAAAGTGTTGTTTTCTAATCTTTTCTAAAATAGTTTTACAGTTTAGTTAAACTATAAAAACAAACACTAGAGACAAATATAGCTCGGGATACAAAATAAAACAAGCACTTACGAATAATGAACTTCAGTAAACAGTGTTAAAAGTCATATTTTAATTTCTCAAGAAAACTTGAAATTTTCATTTTCAGGTTAAACTCTTTGTTCAAAACAAACAACAAGTAAAATATTAGGTAACAATAAATTTTACCATTTTAGCAGATGAGGTCCTTATGTTTGTAAAAAAAATATTTTTAAAACCAGACTTAATCCTTTAAGCGTTGGGTTATTTTTCATATCTGCACAGTGTGTTTTCGCTTAGCAGGTCTAGATATGGTTCTTAAATTGGGTTTTAAACAATTATAATAAAAAAACAAATATACAATAAATAAAAAATGTTCTTTTCATATATGGAGCCGTTTCTTTGTATGATATCGCTGAAAAAGGAGCCAGGCACAAACCGATCTCAAAGAGTACGAAAGATTTAACAACAAAGTGGGAAAATTTTGTACGTATAAATTGTTTTTTATATCCAGTGACATAGGTTAAGGGTACGGTTATACTATTAGCCTACACCTTGTGACATAGGTTTAGAGTACGGTTATATTATACAAAGGGTATTTATAAAGTATTTATAAAAAAGTGATGGGGTAAACTAGAATCACTCCATCTCACCTAATAAATTAATTTCAATTGCAGTAAACTTCTCAGTCAAATATATTTTATTCTGTGATGCTTTTATGTCAGTCTAATACAAATGAATTTTAGGCTTGACTATAATACTTCACTGAAGGGTTGATGCTACATAAAATCGGATATCACGAAAAGTGAACAGTTCATATCTATTTATTTAAAGACTTTATCCATGGTTGACTGCTTGAAATACAGATTAGACTGATCTGCAATATATGTATAACAGAATTCCTCAGTTATCAAAAATTTCTAATGGGTCACCAATATTTATTTCATAGGCTATTTTTTGATCTCCAATAGAATTAAATAGATTCATTCCTTCTACTGGGGGCTCATCATTCCATAACACTTTCTCAAATTAACTAGCTTACTTCTTGGGTAAGAGCTCTCTTCTAAAGAGAAGTTTAGATCTTACTGCAGTAGTTGGAAGCAGAGGAGTGTCCAAAATGTCATTAATTTATTCCCCAAAAAAATTACCTTGCTAATCTGAATTGTATTTGTCCAAAAATAATGATACCACAGTTTCCGAATCAAAAACAAAGTTATATTCATCATCAGAACCTGAATCACTGAATGAAGAAAGATCTGAGTCACTATTGAAATCATGAACTTGTTCCAAGATTACTTTTTTATTTGCTCGCTTTGTTTCAGAAATTTCTATACTTTTATCCAACATTTTTATCTTTCTATTTTATGCTGTAATAATTACATAATGGGACACCATTTAGGCTTAAAATTTACTTAAAATTTCAAGAATTCAAAAATATTAACTGTTTGCACCTCAGGTATGACGTCAGATATATCAATTTAAAGGTGATCTAACTTGATCTAACTGCTGTACTATTACATCTCTAACAGTTTCCGCAAGATAAGGATCCGCGTAATAGTACGTCTCTAACGCTTATAGGGTTAACAAACATGATCTGCAAGAAAAAAATTATATCAAACTCACCTTGGAAGTAAATCTTTTGATTTTAGTTACTTACTGAAGATTTCAGCTCATTTATATCAAACATGAAAATATTCAAAATAATTCTCGAATGTCCAGAATGTTATATAAATGGTTTTCAAATCCCTTATAAAAATTTTTTTGTAATTTTTCTTAGATTTTCCCAGTGGAGTTTTTTTTGATATTCAGATCATGTAAAACAGATACTAAGAAATTCTAAACTCAAACAATCCTGATAAAAGCTACAAAAATATCATTATAAGCATTTTTATTTTTTTTAATCTGATGGATAATATTAATAGATAGAAAGTTACATTGGCATGAAAATCTCCTATACTATTATATTACAACATATTTTTAAAACCATATTTTACAAACTGTATAAAAAGAAAATGTTAAACTAGATGTTTAGGTAGTTTTGAACTATAACCTAACAACTTATTCCAATTCGGAATGACAGTCAAACATATGCATTTACTGAGTAGGATTTATGCTGTATTAAAATAACACACTACCAATATCAGGAAAAATTCAGCTAAAAATAATTTAACAGTTTAACACTGTTAAACTTCTAAATATGGCATAATAAGCAATTCCTCATAATAATGGTGGTGGCAGGATGTTAGCCAGAAATGATTATTGTACAGTGTTTTGATCATGAATAAGCATTTTTTCCCCTAGCTCTGGCCTCCTCAAACAAGCTTCCATGGTGGAGCTGGGTGAAAAAATTTTGGCTCAAAATAAAAATAAATGATAAAACTCTTACTTTTAAAAATAAAAACTTTTTTGTGACATATTTTATTTCTATATGTTGCTTTCAGAAAAAAATAAAATTAACTATGCAAAAAAATTTGGAACATCATTAGGGATGTTGTTTATCTTTAATTAAAATTCTGTAAATAGAAGTTACTATGTGATTAATTGAAACACAAAAAAATATAGTTAAACAATTTAACAAAGGTCTTGTTAAAGCTGCTAATTTTGTAAGCTGATGAAATAGTGGTTAAAACTTAAGGGTAAACTTTCTTTATGAACTCTCAAAAACTGCACAGATGTATCAGCGTTTGAGACAGAAGAAATAGTATCAGTGAAAACCCCAAGATGAGAAATTATATGGACTTTTCCAAAAGTCATGAAAGCTTTGAGAATATTTATTATGAACAACCGAGTGTTTCTTAAAGACCTCACCAGTTCCAATGAAAAACTAGTTTGTTAGGAAATATTTTTTTTTATTTATATGCGTTTACTCTTTCATTTTATTTTTTTTCATGAAAAAAAATTTAATCAGTTTTCATGAGATATAACAAATTATTTTCTGATGTCAAGATTTTTTTTTTGCTTTTTTATATTTTAACTCCTAAAAATTGGCCAAATAACAAAATAGATTGAATTGAATAATAGCGAGACAGCACAAACCAACTTCCTAAATTCCAGTGGTATTTGAAAAAACAAAGATTTTCGCAGTTTTTTGGCCTAATATTGATGTGCTCTTGCAACTATCCTATACTCTATTTGGGAGAAAGAGATATATGTATATTTTTTCCATATGATTGAAGAAAAAGATTATATCATCGAATCGGGCAGTGGCTTATTTTAAAGCTCCCATTTTTGCATGGCAATAATTGATACCATTTTTTTTACGCTCTTGGAAGCATTTGAACTCACCACATTTCCCATTACAATGCAATTTTATCGCAAAATGTGCTACCACTACGCCACACTGCTACTATATAAATCCATTCAAAAAAATTCAAATCCATCTATACTGTCCTCCAAAACGAATCTAATTTTGTATATTATGACAATTTTATATTCCTACTTAAGCCATTTATTAAAAACATAAAATGATATCCAAGCCCCAAAATGTCATAGGAACCAATCTAGCCGACTTCTAATACTACTCTTAAAAGAAAAATTTTGAACCTCTGTCTAACTGACAAACTTTGATCCTATACATAATTCTAAAAATAAAGAAGTTAAAAAAAAAACAAATGAGAAAATTACCTGTGTATTAAATTTTTGAATCATATAAAGTGAGTATTATAACTTAAGAAGTGGTATTCAAAAAATCAGCAAAACTACATAAACTCGTGATAATTTTAATAACAGTACCTATAGTACTTACAGTAAATTTTATAACTAGCGTTTGCAATGTGAAAAAAATATATCAATATCAGTAGCTATTTCATAAAAAGTTAGTTCAAAAACTTGTAAATTTGTTTAATGATGAGTAAACAAGTGAAATTTTTTTTGCCATTTAGGGTTTAAAAATTTTTATCACACTAAGCGACGAATAATTTTTATAAGGTGATTAGATCAACAAGTAGAAAAACCCAAGTTACGAAGGATGTATAAACTTAAAAGGGAAGGGTTAACCAGACTTGGGGAAGTCTGAAAATTTATCCCTGGGAAATTTATGGGGGTTAGAGGAATATTATTAACTATGCATGCAAAGTGCCCACAGAAATGAACACATAGTTTATAAAAAATTAATAAAAATTTATTTGAAATAAATAATAAGTCATTTAGGTAATTAAATTTATATCTTATTTACATTAAATGTAACATATGTATAAATCAGTAATCAGCATGAAAACTTGCTTCAGTATAAGTGGATTTATCTAATCACTGTAATCACAAGAACAAAAACACCAGCTGTTCAAAAGCACAGCAAAACTGTTCATCCACAAATAAAACAGTGATAGATATAAGCAAAAAAGAAGTAATTTCCATGTTTTGAAAAAAATTTTGATCTAGAAATTAATATTAAAAACATTAAAAACATCTGTATTTTAGCAAAAAATCATGAGGACATGTTTGGGATCTACTTTGGAATATAATCAGATTGAAAGCAACTAATGCTTTTATTGTTATCTGAATTAGAATCTAAAGATATTAATGCTTTTGTAGTTGTTTGCGTAAGGATTTAAAGCTATATTCTCTGATCAACACTATTTAATAGTATATGAAAAATACCTTAAATTAACCGCAAAAGACATTGCTCATGTGATTTAAACTCAAAATATTTTCTTCAGAAAAATATTACTTTAATAATTTATAATTTATAAGTAAAAGAATAATGATTTTTACATAACTCATGCCTACCAATAATTTCCTGACAATTATATGACTTATCTTATCAAAAAATGTTTGAAAAAATTAGTGATTTTTAAATCAATTTATTGATTTATTGAATTTAGTCAAAACACCATTGGAAAAAACCAAGCCAATTGTTGTTTGAAAGCTACAACATCTTTGCCAAGTTATACCTTGAATGAATTCTACTATAAAGATAGCCTTTTTTTAAAGCCAATATTAACTCTGAACTACCCGAAGGTAATTAACGCCGATGAAGCCAATTTTAATCACAAAAATATCTATTGTAATTTAAATGATTAGCTAGACGCACCCTGACATATAAAAAAAAAAAACGTAAAGGTATAATTAAAGGTAAATGTTTAACTAAAAAGCACACTACAGCTCTGAAAATTAGCTTTTGAGATCAAAAATAGCTGAGGAAAATCCTACAGTCCAAATATAAGTCTTAGCAAAAACTAATCACTATATTTTCAAATTTTATAAACTCAACAAATATAATTACGGAATGCAGCACATGAAATTTAGATAGAAATTTATATACATATATA
>JAUZNK010032378.1:0-18594 GCA_035046665.1 Euphysa ruthae
GAACATTTTGTTATATATATATATATATATATATATATTTTTTTTTTTTTTTTTTTTTTTTTTTGTTCTAAAATTAAATCAAATAATACAATAGCGATAAATTTTAAATGTTTACTAGCTGATGCTAGCACACTTTTAAAATCGATTCACAAGATATTGTTTAGTAATTTGAAGTTATTTTTCTTATTATACAAATTTTTCACTCAAATTGATAATTTCTCAATTTAACCATTTTTTCAAGAACTCATTGTGAATATGGTGCAAGCAAATATTTTAAAATGCCATGATAAGTTATCTGCGAAAAACTAATTTTCATAAAAACCTTTTTTAATTTCGCTATAATTGCGATAAACCAGTTTTTCCACATAAAGTTATTCATAAGCACTGCAAGCTTTTTTTTTTTCAACTTTGAAACTTTATTGGCCCCTTTTGAAATAAGCGCAACTTTTCTTAATAAAAATCTACGCTCGTTTATGTCCTATAAAAAACTCCACAAAAGATCCAGTTGTTTCTTACATATCCGCAATTATAGTCCCTTATTTTAGCCATTTACCAAGAAAAAAATTTGATAATAAAACCGATATATTTCTGTAGGCAACCACTGTTATATGTAACCATTTTGAAGATGTTTAAGATTAAGCATCCTTTTTTGACATTTAAAAAATGCCTGCCTTTTTGTCGACGTTATTTGCAAATGTCCGTTATATAAAAAATAAATATCTACATAAAGAGAATGAGACTGTTTTCCATGAATTTAAAAACTCCGCGCCACACTGATACTATTTTAAAAATAAGTTATAACCAATTGAGTTGAAAGAGTTCTAGAAATTTTCCTAAAAGCTGGAAAGATTTTAAACTTAAAAATATAATAATTATATCTGGTTTTCTTCAATAGAAAAACCTATTCTTAGCATTGAAGTGGTTTGGAATAATAGTTTTCATAATACGTATACTTGGAATTAAATTAATCTATTATGCAAAGTAAATGTTGCTAATAATTATAGAACTCAACATTCAAAAGTGTAGAATGGTTTTCTCATAAGCAATTAAAAAACAATAAATAAAGAAGTGCATAAAACATGATTTAAAGTAGAATTCATATTCGATAATAACATCAATATTTATTTTTGGGCATGTCTACCAACCTGAGACCAGCTAAAAGCTTTTAAAAACTAATTCAAGAGTTTCAAAATAAATTCTTTCATGAAACTAAAGAGCTATTTTGCTACATAAAAACAGCTTTTCCTCACTTTCAAATCACTTTAACAAAATAAAAACTAATAGCTTACGCAATAGTGAACTTTTTCCTCTTTGAAAATGCTCATTCTTAAAAACAGCATCAGGCCAATTCCCTTTAATTTTGAAGATATTGCCGTTTGTATTTGGTTTGACTTTAGTAAAGCCATAATAGTTCAACTGTCTGTAAAATGTCGCCAAAGATTCACTTCTAAAAACTTTTGAAGTCCTTCGATTTAAAACTTGTTCATGGAACTCCCATTCGTTTGGGATGATTACAAGTTGTCCGTCAACAGACCAATGTATAACGTTATTATAGTCATCGCTCTCCTCAAGTAATGTATACAGTCGCTTAGGGAATAATTTCCCTTCATAAGACCCATGCACTTGTGAGCAATCATCTTCCTAAAATATTGGAATACAATACCAACTTTAAATAACAAGTCAGTGCAATAAAAAACCGCATGCATTTGTCAATAATATTGAACGTTTCTTTTATTCTAAACATATACATGGTTCAGTTTTAAGTTCCATGATTTTTGGAAAGATTTATTTGCTTGATATTAAAATTTAATATGAACGCAACTAAAATTTTTGTTGTAGACTTATTTTTTTTTCATGATAATTAACCCAGTACATTTAACTTTTTTTTTTTTTTTTCTGAAATAATTATGATTTCGCAATCCCAAAAACAAAGAAAAATTAAAATTCACATATAAACTATAATTAACGAAATTACTACCTTTGAAAGTTCATTCGTCTAGATCTTGCAGTAATTTTCAAAAACTAAAGAAAAATCTCTATGCTGCGAAGATAATGGATAAATAATTTAAAAAGTTATTATTTTGTGTTTTACAGAAAACAAAATTAACTAAAATAAAATATCTGTAAAAAAGCATGTGAAAGTATAAGGTCTGTGTTTTGTAAACCAAAATATATTTTTTCAATAATATTGGAAAACTTATGAGATTTTAGGAAGATTTCAAGAACGATCAGTTTGAACTCTATGTTACTTTCTAAGGTTAATCTAGAATTGAATAGTGACCAGTAGAGCATTGGAAATAGTGAATAACTAAAGCTACTAAAATCATCGCTTCAAAGGTTAATATCAAATTAATACCTACAAAAACTTTAAGAAATTATTACAAAAGTATTAAATAGTATTTCCTACTATTTTCCAGTATAAGAATCCAGTATAATCACAATTAATTTGTAAAGAAAACGACAAAACATGTGGTCTGTTAAGAGGCATCTTTGAACATACCCTTCCCACAAAACATTCCTAATATAATAATAACACCTAAGTCCAGCATTATCGAAGTCATGTAAGGAAAGTCGTCTAAATTTATACAGAATTAGTCCAAAAAGTTTTTTTGAGAAAAATTTGAACGAATTTTGGCTCGAATTTTGGCTCAAAAATCTGCAGAGTCAGCAAAAAAAAACCTTCCTGACTGTAGAAAATTTTTTGTGTTGTTGCCAGAGCACCAGCTGCAAAACTCGCTACAATAGCTTTTTTGCTTTCGCAAAAAAAAAATATTTTTGAAAAAAATTCCAAAATTTTATCATAATCAGGCCCAAAAAATAAAATTTTAAGTGACTCAAATAAATGTTCATAAATTATTCATTTTATGGCTCTCTAAATTTAAACATATCAAATTATTATAAATTTAGCCATCAAAAAATTTTAACACTATTTTTAAAGAAAAAAAAGTTATAATATTAATGGAAAAAAAATTTTTTTCACAGATGAATAAATAGAGAAAAAAAATTCTCTCAATGGTTTTCTAATTTCATGAAACACCTAACTAACATTGTGTACAACTTCAAAAGAATTTATAAAAATCTGTTTGAGAAAAGTACATGTGAAGCAAGCGCATGTGAATTTATATCTATTGCTGAAACTTTGTTGATAGATAAAAAAAAGGTCAACTTTATCGTAAATATTAATCTGTCTAAAATAACCAGACCTCAGGTATTTAAAATTCAGTGACCAATAGCAACATTTTTATTTATATAAATATTTCGATCTGTAAACATGAGGTATTAATAACCTTCACATCAGTTTTTTGCTAAACTAAAAATATTTGAACTTTGAAGCAGTACTTAGTAATAACTAAGTTATAATATCTACATACCTCGATGTCTTCAGTTCTTCCGAACTCAACTAAAATAAAATACGCTAATAAATTATCATTGCTGTAGGTAAGAGGAATATTCTCTGTCAATAGCCTTCTTTGCCAATTTTTTGTTATTTATACTGTATTTAAATATGAGAAAAAAAGCGTTGTTTTAAAAATTATTCAAATACAAAGAAAGTTGATGATGTTAATAATGCTATGAAAAAAATTATGAAACGGTTTGAAAGTGTACAAGATAAATACACATACTTTAAATAGCAATCAAAAAAAATTGTAAGTATTAGCAGACCTTGGATTTCTAAAGGATTGCTAAAATCACTTTAAAGGAAACCTATTTATAAGAAATTTAAATTTAAATTGAACAACATCAGAAATTTATTAAAATCTAGCAAAAGTTATATTACTTTTTTTAACAATAGTCTAAATAATATAAAAATTACCTAGAAAGGATTTAAAGACATAATAACTATAATAAATAAGAAAAAAAAAAAAATTCTATTTATTAACATAACTAATCAAGCCTAACTGGTGATTTTGCTATAGCTGAATTCACAACTGTAGCAGGTAAACTCTGTCGATAATTTCGTAAAAAACTGATTTCCTAACTGTCCTAAGTAAACCCTTTTTTTTTTTTGTTAACACGGCTACCGCAGACGAGGTTGAATATTTATAAGATAACTATATTTTCCAAAATTAGCCAAATAAAAAATACATTGTAGTTTTTCATAACAGTTTAGAATAAATAATTAAAAAAAAAGGATAGTTGTGTAAATTGACATTAGGTTAATTCGGAGGTAGTTAATCATATAGCTAGAGCTGACTAAAAAGGAGTGACTTCAGATTTTATTGCAAAAGTAAAAAAGCGAGAGTAGCGAGCTTTCCAGCTGGAGCCTATTTTGAAACAACGCGAAAAATTCGCTATAGTAAGGTAGTTATTTTGAGAATATTCAGTTATTCAGCACATTTTTGAGCCAAAATTCGTGCCTAGTTTTTCATAAATTGTCTCGCGTTCCCATTTCTTTATTAATATGTGAACAGTAGAGAATAACTAAATTGAGACAATACGAAACCAAAACCAAATCAAAATTAATTTTAATACTGTCCACGGGGTATTTTATTTAAATGTTTGAAAAAAAGTCATTTACATTCCATTCAAATGATATTTAACATCTATAATATTTAGTTTCCTGTCATTAAACAAAGGCGTGAACAGTAAAAATTGAATTTAAATTCATTTTAAATTGATCTTTTATAATAATCGTTATTAACGCTATTTTTTTTTTTTTGTGTATAAACTATTCTTCCAATTGATCAAAACGAAATCAAATTGCAATTTTCGACAGAGAATTTATTTCTATTTGGCTTCAGCTTTATTTCATATTATTCACTGGAAGCGTAAAAAAACTTGTTGTTTGTTAAATTTTATTGTAGCTTTCTTCTATGATCAATTACCATATACCATTTTTAACTTTGGCTTGCCGCCAAGCTTGCCATGCTTTCGCAAACCTTTATATATTGCTGGAATAATAATAGCTTGAAATTTATGATTGATTGAACGACTGATTTATTTTCGTACATGTCAAAAGCCGATAAGCTTATTAACCAGAAAATTATCCTTTAATTCTATTGTCTGGTTAAAAATCGCTGAGAAATAAGTAATTTTTTACAGTATGTAATTTACTAAAATACTCACTACGTGAAATTTTGTTACATTTTATTTTTTTTAATGTTTTGAAGTGAAAGAATTTTAGATTTCTTTAATTTGGTTTAAATCATATGTGAGCGATTCATTCCAGTTTGTAGGAATAAATAAAAAATTATTAGCGCTTGGACCCTCATTTTTTATTATATAAGCAAAAGATTTACACACATCAATAACACACAACAAGTAATTATGATTTTGGATGTAAACATTTAAACTATAAAATTAATAGCAAAAAAATTCCGTTAAACGATTGAAATAAATTAATGTAATCATTAATTGGAATTTAGAATTAAAATTCAGCCGTTCAAAGTGAATTCTCGGAAAAGTAAGACTCTATGTTAATTTTGAAAATCCTGTAATTATGACTATGATATCTTTGATTTTCAACTGCAATTTCCCTGTCAAGTATAGAGCTAGAAAAGAATCCTACATTAGCGGAAATTACATAACTCCAAAATAAAACTTTAAAGCTAATCCCATCCATTTTCAGCATTAGCAAAGTAACAGCAGTACCTTGGCGTACCATAAAAAAAAAGAAGAAATTATCAGTATTTATATTTCTTTCGAAAACAGACCATAATGATATTAATGCAATTTATTAAATAACTCATTTGTTTGTACGTTCTTTTGCTATAATATCATCCGTTTCCTTTGGTTAACCATGTCTTATATTTTATAGCAATAACTTACGTAGCTATAACTAATATTTGAAATGTTTTTTACAAAAGCAAAAAAGAGAGTGTGGCGAGCTTTGCAGCTGGAGCTCATTTGGCAGTAACGCGAAAAATTCTCTTAGAAATTTTTCGTTTTTTGCTGACTCCACAGAAAATTCGTACCATTTTTCATATTTTGTCTCGCCTCCCCATTACTTTATTAATAATATTTGAACAGTATAGAATAATTCAATCGAGACAATAGAGAACATTGACGCAATGGTAACGAGTCTGACTCTAGGTCAGAAGAATGCGTGTTCAATTCATGTCGAGGTCAGTGTTTGTTTTCTAATTAAATTTCTTACTAACTAGGCTTTCAAATTTTTAAACATCACATAAGCACTTGCATATTGATTTGCATCATAACAGCATAACTGTGATCATGCATAACAGATACTCCAGCAAAAGAAGCAAGATATAAATCAGTCTGTGTTGCAATCATTCTTACACTCTTGAGGATGAAACATTGGGTTTTCGGCTTCAAGCTTTTCTTGTAATAAATCGTCTGCGGTTCTGGATGGATGTGGTGGTTAATGTTGATTTGATTGTTCCGTTTTTTCTGTTTATTTATCAAAGAAGATCTTATAGAAGGTGTCTTTCGTTCAGTTTTTTTATTAAGATCATAATTTTTGTTTGGTAGATTTCCATCGCATGACATTTTTTTTTTATATCTGAGTCTGCAAAGTGATGATGACACAAAACAGTACTAAGAGTAACATGGAATCCTTCTTTACCATTGAATTTTTTATTAGGTTACAACAACAATTAAGCTTTGCAGGCACAGAAGGAAATTTAAAAAAAGACGTATTTCGGTATCTAAACTTTCAGTATTGTAGAATGTATTATCACATCTAATGTTCTTTATTATTGATATGATCAGCCATGATTTGAGTATATTATCAAAGTTATTTAGATATTGAGAAACTTCCTTCCTGGTCAAAACCTTTATAAATATAAACTCCAAGATGGAGTTTTCATTAATTGAAAGAGGAAAAAGGCTAGCGATAAAAGATGGTTGTACATATGTATTACAAAAATTTTTCGCCGACAATGTACAGAATTCCTCCGGAGTTACCCGAGCGCTTTCAAGCTACTAACCGTGGTGATCAATTTCTCTTATTAGATTGCAAAAACATTCTAGCAAATACAAATATTAAGGTCGTAGTTTATTGAAAACAGCACGACAAAGTAAGTGTAAATGATTAAAAATAACGCAAGTCGGTTAATTTTGGCTTGGTAAAGCAACCAATATCCATCTAGACCAACGTTGCAAATTTTTGGCTGCTTATATACACAAAAAATATTCATATCGACTGGAAAATAATCGATGTTCATTTAAAAGATATTTTATTAGCTTTTATTTGATTTCACTGCTGATAAACAAAAAATTAAAATAAACAAAAAAAAAAAAAAAAGAAAAGAGTCATATATTACAAAAAGCTAAAAAATAAATAATGAAGCTACTATAATAAGAAAAGTAAAAATGGAACTCTTGGCATTCGGGTTCTCGAACATTAATTTTTGGGATCCTAATTAAAAGCAAAATCTATCACCATACTATTTAGAATAAAAATTTGTAAATAAAGATTACCTAGATTAAATGAAGGATGATGAATATTAAGAGCATTTTCATTAATATTTCGAATTTGATCATTTATACTGGAAAAGCACGACATTTTTGTTATCATTTAATTTACACTTGATTCCATTTTCGCACAAAAAAGTAGAAATTCTATTACTTTCATTAAAGAACACTACGTTCGATTATGTTTTCCCGCGTTTTTCTTCATTCCTAGACTCTTAGGATTGATATTGTTACGCTTTATGGAAAGTGTGGTAAACTGGGTCACCATTTAAAAATCTCTTCCTGCCAAATGCTTGGACATCTATGTTTATTCTAGTTTTAATTTGCACTCGTCACTAGGTAGGTGAATTTTAGGATCGGTATTAGGTATTAAAAGTGACTATGAAATATTTATTGATTGCGATAACTGAATTATTATGCCAAATCTTGCATACGACAGATTTTTAAATTCCATTTCATTACAAGAAATAAACTTCTTAGACATTTTTCAATGATATGTGTTTATCTGATCATCCGAAAATGCAAAGTCATATTTTTAACTGATTTGATTTTTCTTCCTCAATAAATTTTGCCTTATTAGGTATGTTATCGAATGGTCCGCATGAGTTACGCAAGAGTTTGGTGACGAGTTTATAAATGTTGGGAAAAAAACAAAATGGTAGATTTTTATATGTTATATCAGTAGAGTTTTTACAAGTAAAATTTTTTTATAATGATTTCGTGCTTCAGTTTTATGCTTAAATAATTTCACCAGCAAGAATGAAAATGAACAACTGATGCAATTTTACTGTTTACCAAGAGACGAAAAATTCAAGCCGAATATTCAGGAATTTTTCAAACAACTGGTATGAATTGGAAGAATGGAAATATTTGTTCTGCTCATTGTAGTAACCGCTTGAAAGAAAATAGTAATCATTTGCCTGTTCCTATTGATAAACGCTTGAAGAAAAGTGTTAAACGATCAAAAGATGTTGTTGACGAACTTACAAATCGTTCAAAAAATTTAAGAAAATGCTATAAAAATGCTAAAAAGAAATACTAAACTGCTGTTAAATTGCACGAAGCTCCTAAAATGAAATTAACAAAAACAATAACAAAACATTCACCATTAAAAATTATTAATTAAATATCTCCTACAAAACAGAATCCCACAAAATTCAAATACTTATGCGATGGTCTTAACATTTAACGGTTTAATGTAATTTGCGAATGTGTTAAAAAGCCATGTTTATCTGATGCGTTATCCAGATTGTAAAGAAACAGAGATCCATGAAGAAATAAATGCTAAAATATTGATGGATCATCTACTGAATTGTTTTCTCCTTTGAGTATTTGTCGGCATGAGCAACAATAAGGTATTATGGCATTTATTGCAAGCACTTCAAAGTCCACTATGCAACGTATTTTTATTGGCTGGGTTCTATTTTTGTCCACGTTTTTTAATGAAATTAATTTAAAACCGGCTTCTGGATTTCTTCTCAAGAAGACGCCTAAAAAGTTTATTGAAACATCTCAAGGACTAACTGATTTAGTTATTGGTGCAAATGAATTCAAATTTCAATCAGCTTCTTCCACTCGCTGCTCGACTATCAATGCGTACACACCTCAGTTATTATTAGTGTTGTCAATTAAACTGGAAAGTTAAAAAGTTATAAAGAATTATCCTGTGGTAAATTTATATATTTAATAAAAATATTTATTACATAATGTCTTGATATACAAAAGATCGCAACTTAGAAAGAGATACTGGTAATTATTATGTTGGGCTTTCAAAAGTTGAGTGAAAAATTACAAAAACGTTTGGGTAATGTCGGCAAAAAAATGGTTCAGCTTACAGCAAAAGTTGACAATCTGTCTGCACAAAAAAATGGTGCAACTGATGTTGAAGTGGCTAATGTGAATCGAGTTCATGGCATAATTGCTTTGGAAAAATCATCTTACACTTGTCAACAGTATTCTCGAGGTGATAGTGTGGAGATCTTTTGACTTTCCCAATCAATCGGGAATGAAGATTTAGAAGGCTAGGTGATTGAGGTGTTTGGGGAAATCGGTGTAAATATTTTTCCCTCTGACATCCAAGCATGCCACCTCCTTGCTAACAAAACTAGAACAAGCGTAAAATTTTCAATTGAAAAAACGCCTACCAAATGCTCTTCAAGAAAAATCTTTAGCTGAACATGGCAAAACCACCCTTAATTTGAACAAACACACCGAACTTTTCATCAACGAAAGCCTGTCCTTATTATCGAATGCTCCATGGGAAATGCAAATCGCTTTATCGTCAAAAAAAGGTTTTTGCTCTATGGGTTCCCAGTGGTATCGTTCGGTACAAAGTGAAAGAGGGTGGAATTTTTACGATTGTTGGACACATCAATCAACTGACTGAAGAGATTGATTACTTATAAACATCAATAGCTTTCTTTATTATTATGTTTTTTGTTTGGTTTAGATATTAATTCGATTTGTGATATCAGTATTTTTCTTTGATTTAATTAATTGGTTTTGTTACACTATCTCTATCTAGAACGTTGTTTCGTTATCATTAGTTTTCCAATTATTTAATTCAGATTTGTTCTTGTTTGCTCAATATTTTTATCATCGAATATTTTTTTACTTCTTGCTATGAAAAAAAAAAATACATTTTTATGTTTTAGTTTGCTTTGAAAACTTAGTATGAATGCCGTTTTATATTTTAATTAATTTGATATATGGATGTTATCTTCCTTTTAATTAATTTTTTTTTTCATTATCATCATCTCTAACTGAATAACATTTCATCCTCTGTTAGTTCCTCTACTGCATATAAATGTTTATGCTATCCAGAAATTCTATTAGAATGTATTTTTTTTATCGATTTCTACCGCTTTATTTTAAGATTCTTAATTATTTCTAATATATCTTCCACCACAAAAGACTCTTTTTTGCTCTTTAAAAGTAAAAAAAAACTACTCCTAGCCTTTTTATTTAATTTTTAAATAGTTTAAAGTAAGTTTTTACGACTAACAAATGATGCAATATAAGCAACTAAACAATAAGTGTAAGGCAACGTTCAATCCGATGTGACTCTTGGGTTCATAAAAATGTAACAAACTTAATGATATTGATTACGGGTTATTGCAATATGATGACTCTCCATGGTTCTGTATTCTTTTTACCTCTAATTTATTTCCATTCAGCAATATTTCTCAAAAATGAATTTAAGTTGCTTTTTTCCAATGATATCCTCCTGAACTTAACTGAACTACTTTCTGATCTAAATTTATTTCCTTCTTCTGAAAGCAACAAAATATTTTCTCAACTACTTTGTTTCTCAAACATTACATTCTAATTATGATGAAAAAGAAGGATCTTCAAGCCCGATTGACTGTAAGTATTTAAACAGTGATGATTTTTGTGCTTCTAACTTTGCAGTAATTTTTTTTTTTTTTGCGTTTGATATGAATGTATCATCTTTTACCTCATTTTGATGAACTCATGGCAATGCTTACTCTACTCAAATTTAGTATGATAGGAATTACAGAAACTAGGCTTTAACAGGGAATAACTGCTAATCTACCAATTGGTATGGAAGGCTATGATTTTGAATACACTCCAACTGTTTCTTCATGTGCTCTTTTATACATATCGAAACAATTACATTATAAGCCAAGACAAGATTATTGTATAAATCTTCTGTTCTTGAATCTGTATTTATTGAGATAACTTTTAAAAAATCTAATTGATTATAGGATGTATTTACAGAGATCCATGCTCATCAATAAATGAATTCAATAAAATACGTTTTGAAAAAAAAATCTGTTATTCTTTTAGGTGATTATAACATTGATCGAATTAAATGAAGTACTGATGTAAATACCTCTGATTTTTTAAATTTGATTACTTCCAATAACTTTTTACCTCATCATTCTCCCGACTAGAATAACTGTCAGTTCAAGAACATTAATTGATAACATCTTTTCGAATTGCACTGACAAGAAAATTTCTGATAACGTAACATTTTAGACCATCTATCGCAGTTTATCTTCCCAGAAATGAATAAAAATTTCATTCCTCGCAAACATAATATTTATAGGAGAAACAATGATAACTTTGATAAAGAAAAATTCTGTCCGATTTTTTAAATGGTAATTGGAATAATGTTTTAGATATCGGAGTATTACACTCACCAATAGTAGTTTTAATTCTTTTTTCACCGGCTTTAACAAAATTTTAGATCGACATGTGCCGCTAAAAAAAAGATGAGTACCAAGAGCTTTAAACGCAGATTTAAACCAAATCAGATTTAAAAACAGTTCATCCTTTAATAAGTTTTTGAGAGTAAAAGATATTGTTAACAAAGAAAGATATGGAACTTATTTTAAATTGAATAGAAATATGCTGTTAAAATTAACCAAGAAAAGCAAAGAACTGCATTTCAAAAGGTATTTCTCAGACAATTCAAAAAATCTTCGTCAAACAAGGAAAGGTATAAAAAACACTATTAATCTAAAAAGTGACTCTTCGCCTAACTGTATTTTAGATACAAATTCTCCAATAACATCCTTTATTGTTTTCGGAAACTTTCAATCAATATTTTACAAAAAAATAAAATCTAAAATTCATTCTTCTCATATCAATTTTTAAAAATATATGAAAGATCCAAATATACATATCTTTTTTTATCTCTCCAGTTGTTTTGAAATCCCGGTTTTAATTTATAACCTCAAATCTGGAAAGGGATCTTATAGTATACCTGTTAATAATCTGAAAGCATTTAAATCTCAGGTTTCTATTTTTCTCTCTGATTTGTTTAATCTTTCTTTTGAAACCGGTGCTTTTCCTGATATATTGAAACCATCTTCAGTCTTACCACTTGTTAAAAAAGGGTCGAAGTTAGACTAAAACAATTATAGACATATTTCTTTGTTATTTAATATCAGCAAGCTTCATGAAAAACTTATGTACTCTCGTCTCTATAGTTTTTTTAAATTTTCTAAATGATCTTCAATTTGGTTTCCGTGCTAAAAATTTTTACATCTCACTCATTTATATGTATAACAGAACTACTAAGAGAAGCTCTTGATAATGGTCTTTTTTGCTTGCGGTATATTTAAGCTTTTGACATTGTTGATCATAATATTCTGGTTGCAAAACTAAAACATTATGGATGACTTGGGAAATAGAGGGAATTATAACTTTTTTTTTTTGGTGTATGTACTTTATCTGCATGTTCGTATGAGTTTTATCAATAAAAAGCTCTGCAAATAGTTATCAAGTGAATATCGTTGTCAGCAGTGTTTAGGAATACAAAAACTAGGATTTTACCCCTGGAATGTTTTTTGAAGTCAAAAAAAATTTTCCACAAATGAAAAAGAATTTTTTTTTTTAAAAAAAATGCACTTCTATCTTAAATTTGGTGATTGGTATATTAATTTCTTTGGTTTCAATCATAACAATTATTTCCTGTTTATTTCCGCCACGTGCCAACTAAAGCAATATTAACAAATTTCAACAATAATCTATTGAAATGTCCTGGAGAATAAATAAATACTCGGAAGGTTTATTAAGCTCATAAATTGTACTTTTAGTGAAGGTTTCAAACGCTTATTTCAGAAATAAAATCTTTAGGATTTTGACTTTCCCCTATCAAGCATCGAAAGCAACACACGTATTGTTTTACTTTATCATGCGATTTTGATTATCATTCACAAAGTAATTAAAAACATAGCCATCAAATATCATTTTTTTAAGATTTTGTATTTTGAAGTTGTATCACAGAAAAAAAAAAAAAAAAGAAGAAATTTCTTAGAAAAAAATGTGCTGGGTAAAAATGTAGCTTAACTGATAGAAGAGGACCTAGAAAGAAAAATTTACATGATTGAATAAAACAATATTTGCGACATTATCATTATTCAATTATTATCTAAAGGTTAAAAAGCACTAATACAACTTGCAAATTTTAATTTCATTTTAATAAACTACAAAGTTTAAAGTCAGCAGAATACAAATGCCTCTGTAACCATGCTACCTTTACCCATACCACAACTATCCCAAAATTAAATTTAAAAATTTAGTTTTTGAAGGATATTATTATATTTTGCATTGCAAAATGGTATAAAAAATTTAAACTTTTCTCGACTTAACGTCACGTGTTTTTAAGTCTTAGCTGTAGATCAACCTCTTAATAGAACCGATAATAGTATAAAAAATATACACCGGGTTATGGTAGATCATTTCACTTTCTATTTTTAAGTTGGATTAACAAACAATTTAGAAAGAAAGATAAATTGGAGAAAAAAGAAATCCTAAAATCCACATATTTACAATGTAGCTAAAATGGACTGAAATTAAATTATATAAAAATCAGGGGTTGTGATTGTATAAAAAAAAATATTATCTAAAAAAATTATATGTAAGATTACATTACGACAGTGTGATGAAACTCAAAGTTTATTAGTATAACACAAGTTTTATAAGTTTGACGAAGACAATTGGACTTGTAAGTTATCAGCTAATTTAGTGAGGAACTCTTGGGTATTTAAGTAATCACTTCGCTGAAGCCTAAACGAAAAAAATACGAATTTGTATAATTTATTCAATAGTAAGACTTCTTGATACCTTAAAAACGTAATCAACTCAATACAAAAGATGTTTCAATATTTAAGAGTTATGCTTCGAAAAACAAATTCACAAAAGGAAAGTTTAAAATAAGATATGCTGAAGTGTCCCTTATAAATCCAAAACCAAAATTATATCTGCAGTTAAATTATTTACTTATTGTAGGATGGATATTAGGTCAAATTAATTAACACTAGCACTATATAATCAATTAACAAAAATATATTTCCTACTGCATATAGCTAATACATTTATTCTATTTATAATAAACTTACCACTAGCATTTGTTCTAAAATAAAGTTAGCAGCACTAGAATCGCACAATCCAAGAGCTCCAAGGTTTGCAATGTACTTGCGACATTAATTACCAAACGGTACTAGATAAGCTAAGTAATATCTAGTGCACATATTAACGTTCACTTTCAAAGCTATGTTATTAACCTCTAAGCGTGCCCCAGAAGTGATTAAGAATGTATTTTTTTCAAGAAATACGAAGCTCCTAAATTTGCTCTGACTGCAATACCAACTGATTTTACCGTCAACAGCACTGAGGGATAAGACAAAAAGTGGCTGTGATGAGTTATTAATAACGATACTAAACAACTGCCTGAAGTTGCAAATGCATTAACACATGAATGGGTATTGGTGGAATATATGTTGTCCTTATACCCAGGTCAAATGGGAAAAAAAGATTAGAACTCAAATGCATAGATATATATTAATTCAAACAACTGGAATAGTGTATTTACCAAGATTTTTTACTATATTAAGATATATTTCCACAAGAAAATATCTTTTTCATTTCACAACTGAAAAGTAATAAAGCAATAATAAAAGGTGAAACATAAAATGTGAACAGTTTATTAAAGTGTTTACTGTAAGTCTTAAATTCTTAACATGCTTGAACGGGTCTAATTTCATTCGATGAAGTGTAGGAGCAAATCTTTATAGCTGGATTGCCCTTTCTAACACCAATCTACATAAGGTTACACAATAGGAGACTTTTCACCTAAGACTACCATTCGGAGATTTTTGAATATTATCACCATAATCATCAAAAATGCTCTTTATGCCTTTCAAACGAATATCGAAAAATCTAATTTTTAGATTAAATTAGATTTTCTTACGGCACTCAGGAAAAATAATTTTCAGCAAGTGGCCATTTGTGTCTAAAGATTGCTTGTAACGTCTAGTGCAAAACCACATTAATTGGGCATATTTTGAACATGAATTCATAAGAAAAACCAATATTTTTTGACAAAAACATGCTTCCATTATTCTTTAGAGGCTTGACCTCAAGAGCAAGAATTTACGTGAGATGACGATTTGAGGGGAAAAAAAATTCATTTTCTGGTCATCCAACTTTTAGGTTTAAAATTTCTTTATTTGGACATATTTTGTCCACGAGATATTTTTTTTTAAATCCTTGACATGCCAAAAAAATTATAAACAGTATTTTTTCACACCTTCTCAAGATAATTGGAAAATCAGTTTTTGAAAAATAACCTAATTTAAAATTTTCAGTAATATGAGGCGTGTGAACAACAATTTTCAGTAATATGAGGCGTGTGAACAACAATTTTCAGCAGGTGGTTCAAAAAATTTCACAAACAGTTAACTAAAAAACTAAAAAAAAAAATTAGACCTAAAATGACCACATTTGGGTGTAGAAACGAGATTTTTTTTTTTTTTTCTTTAATTTTGTCTTTATTAAATGATTTGCTTTATTATCCCATAACTTCATGCAACATGTTAGAAAAATATAATGATTAGATATCAAAAATAAAATGAATAGACAGAACTGAATTTATATGAATGTCACTGCAAAGGTCCCAAAAGATCAAATCCAAATAAAACGCAATTAAAAAGAAACATAACTGAAATCAAGATTAATGTGAAAAAAAAGATATGTAATCAAATACGCAAAAGATACATTTCATGGTTATTTGGGAAAAAAATCTTCAAAAAAAAAAAAACGTTCTTTGCATATCTTTACCTAACCATGTACTATTACTATGGTATACATTAGTCTGAAATGCCTTTCCTCGCCATAATATAATCGTTAAATAATTATAGAAGCTAATATTAACTTTATTCTAAGGTGATTTTCAAGTCATATTTCACAATTTCATCTCACTTCTTAGAACAAAATGGCACACGAAAAATTTATTCACCTGATATTAATGATTTTGAAACAATTTTTAAAATTCATAATTAAGAACGCTTGAGCTTTGTAATTTCTTAAAAAAAAACAAGCAATGTAGACTCGAGCTATTTTCAAACAAGAAAACTTACATAAAAGTTTTCGAATATTATTATTTTTTGCAGATGAAATTTGATCTGTGGCCATAAAACAAATGTGGTGCCAGTAAAATGAATAGAAGATTAAAAATAAAGCATACTTTTCCAGTCCCTTCACACATATAGCCAAATCCTTAGTATATAATCCTGATTGAATGGTATCGATACATGCTTTTTCTAGTGCTTCTGCAAACACTTGCAATTTAATATTATCTGGAAAAAAGAAAACACAAAACAATGATAAAGTTATGAGAAGAAAACACTATTACATATTTGCTGGTGACATTGTGCTGTAATATTGTTACTTCATTGTCTTGCTTTAAAACTAATTTATAATAATAAATTTTTTGCTAAATATATAACGGTATTAGAAATCTAGAGTATTTTCTAACGAAGGTCCCGGTTCTGCGAAATTTTCGAAAACTGTGATAAAATGAACAGAAGTAAATTTGTTAAATTTATGTTAAAACATAAGTTTTAAGAGAAATAAAAAAATGCGAATTTCATGAAAATTTGACCAATGAAGTGGCATTTTAGGCGTAAAAAAGGGACGCAAGGCATATTAAAATTTTAAATACCTAATAAATCACTTATAATATGCTAAAATCAAGCCTCTTAAAGCTATCCTGATAAAACCAATATATTACCACCATATATATGTTTATAAGTTTACTTTGAATCACAAAAAACTAAAAATATTTAAAAAAGTTAACAGGGCCTAATAAATAATAGGCTCATAGATGAAAAAAATTTTAATGCAAAAAATAAATCAAGATAGATAGCAAAAAAATTATTTTCTGTTATAAATTTAGTTCAATTTAGACTAAAAGGTTATAAGTACGCCACGTGAAATTATTAGAAATATAGTCTATCATTACTATTGTTATTAGAAATATATCCGACATGACAATAAATTCAGTAAAATCATAATTCTTTGAAAAAATCAAAAAATATTCATTTTGATCAAATTATTATAATAATAATAATCATTTTGACCTATTAGTTTATTAGGACCGAATATTTACAATATGGATAACAAGCAAACAGTACTTTTAATATTCGAAATAACTAGCATTGAAACATAATTTCTTAAGAAAGATAGCAAATGATTTTACAGGATATGAATAATATAAATAATATGAATTAAGGCCAATGAGTCAGGCTGGATGAAAATTTCAAAATAGTAGAAATCCAGAAATTGTCAAAACTTAACTTCTTGAATTTTTGGAAAACTTAACCTTTTCACTCCCTGAGACCCACTGAGTGGGTCATTACTTACCATCTGATTTTCCATGAACCGCTGTGCAGGTCATTACATACACTGAAATTTTCCCTGTGACCTGCTGTGTGAGTCATACAATCTGTAGCGATTTGCAAAAATAGACTAGCAAACTTACCATAGCCTGAAAACCGTATGCTAAAATCTATCATAGATCCAGAGATATTGGCAAATTAAAAACGGCTTCGCGTAAAAGAATGTACACAAGTTTTAATGAAATTTTTTAATTAGTTATGGATGATAGTAATGATGAAATGGAACTTGGTGAGTTGTCAGAAGATGAAAGTGAACTTGATTCTGATTGGGAATATGAGTAAGAAGATATACCAGTTAATGTAGTTCCTGATGCAGCCATACTGGACAATTATGAGACTGAAAACTTTCCTCAGGCACCAGATTTCCCTCATATACCAGAGGTTCCTCCACTATTGTAGGCTCCCCAGATTGAATTTGGAAACATTACAGTTCCTCCAGTTGAATTAGATATTGAAAATAGTAGTACTGAGGAAGAAACTGTTATCCCCTTTGAAGGCGAGCAACCAATCAGACCCAGATGGTGTGCAGTAGTAAGAACATGTGTCGGTAGTGTTAGACTTCGAAACAATGAAATAATTCAACAAACAAACAATAACAATAAGTTTATTACTAGAAGGGGCAACAACAACAAAGGTGTACGTGGTGGAAGAGTTGTAGGACGTGGCAGAGGCATAGGTCGAAGTTCCAAGATAATTGAACCACTGTCGAATTTGGACCATATTGAGATTGATAACAATGATCATCCAGAAATTCCTTTCTTTGAAGTCGAGGGACTAAGAGTAAGGATGAATTGAAATCCTGCTCCGCTTGATGATGCATATTTGACACTTGAAATGATTGAACTTTTGGTTTTTGAAAAAAATCACTTTGCTGAAGAGAATAACACCAGATCCTTTACTATATTGAGGTAAAAGTATGTTTTATGAAAATGATGGGCATGAGGATATGCCTAGCACTTAGAGGATACCAGGTGCACTGATGGAGTCTTTTTTGGACAATGGTTAT
>JAUZNK010032389.1:0-18593 GCA_035046665.1 Euphysa ruthae
TATATATTTAAGTAAATATATATGATTTTTTGCTTTCTTGGCATTTATGACAAAAAAAAATAAATAAAAAAACAGAAATTATTATTTGTAAATAAATAAATTTGTATATAGAAATGTATGCCCTGCATTTCAATGTCCTATTTATACCAAATATCATACCTGCAGTCAATTACAGAAACTGAAACCAGAACAGTAACACAAGTACCTATTATCTGAAAGTCCCCTCCTTGGATTTACATGTCAAGTTATTTTCTAGTTCTGGTGAATTGGTTTTATAATTGACACTTTTTGTTATAGATATTTAGTTATAATTATTTGAGTGCTGCTCTTTGTGGTTAATTTCGTCTCCCTATAGCCTATTATTTCGTATACATGTTGCTAGCTAATATGGAAAGTTTTAAAATTGTTGTTCACCTGTATAGTGAATTTCTAACTGATAAACAAATAAATTAATGTCATAGACTGGTCCACTAAGTGTAATTGATTTAAAAATAGACCTTTGCAATCATTGCCTGGAGGATGTATACACTTATTTGGATATTATGGGGGAAATTTATATGAATTTATTGAAATTTGCTCATTGCTTTTTATTTAAATTTTGTATTGTGACAGATTTTTAAACTGAAAAATTCCTTGTAGTTGATTTTTAAAAAAAGATTTTTATGGACAATTATGGTCATTTTTGGCCTAAAACTATAACTTTTCTAAATTTTTTGTTAAACTGAATTATATTTTTCACATGTTTTGTGACTATCACCACCAAACACTGTAGTTGTATACTGACATATAATTTTTCACATAATTTTCATTTAGCATGTGATTAATTGCAAAATACCTGGCGCAAGTTGTATTTCATGGAATCCATCAAGGTTTTTCTTTTATAATTATCTTGATTCAAATTATTTTGATACTAAATTTAGAGATCTCGAAATATTTGCTGTTGTTAATCTTTCATTAATTTAAAACACAATGTTCTTAAAATTTATAAAACGGCTTAAAGTTAATCTTTTGTAATTTATTTAAGAGCAATTACTTTTGTTTTAGTAATAGTAGGGAAGTTAATGGGTAAAAGACTTTTATGAATGAACAAACACAATTTAGATACTTGAAAATTAGGGGTAATCACTGTGAAAAATCTTTGGAAAAAACAAAACATTAAGGCAAACAAATTTTCTACATGACTTCTGTTAAGTACATGTTTGAAAAGTCACTCTGGTGTGTCCCATGTCTACTGTCCGTAACAATGGTACATACTTCTGATGCTCGTTGTAGCTGAGTCCAGAATGTTGTCATTTCCTCCTCAATCTTTCTCCAGCCATATTTTTTTGTATAAAGATTGATTCGATTTTGATTATTGAAGAATTGCAAAAGTTATAGTAGTGCTGCTTTGGTGGGTAGAATATTGTCTTCATTTTCTTAAAAATTTTTGAATTGAATTTTCAAATTCAATCCAAAGTTCATTGAGACGTATTAGACAATGAAAATCTTGATTATTATTGTGTGTGTTCTCTTGTAGCATGTTTTTTTTGTGGATGAATATTCTTTCATCAGATTCTTCCATGTTACATAGCATCAAGACAGAGGATTCAAGTTCAGCAGCATTGCTAACTAGATTTTCATTGATGGTTGATACTAATACGCTGTGTAACTTTGTATGTATCTCTTACAACTACATTAGATAGAAAAGGAAACAATTCAGCCTTGTTTTCGCTACATCAAAGGAAAATTGCACAATTTGAATCCCAACTCCAAGTTTATCTATGGTGCAGTTTTTCACACTATCTTCAAGATATCTATCCCGCACAATGTTTAGATGTTCAACTTGACAAAGAAGATTGCAAATATATGGTACGAATGTGCTACAAGCATATTTGCGAAACGTTTTGCCAAAATTTGGTTTAAAACTGTTGATGATAGCTGCAGTTATAGGCGTTGTAGTGATTGAATTGTCATCTGGCAGACTCAGCAAAACATCAGATTTTTTCATGGGTAGCTTAAGTCATCGATTTTCTGATAAAGATGGGGGTTTGTTCAATGCAATGCCTCCATCACGTGTTTGACTAGAAATGCGACTTCTAGTTTGTGAAGGTATGACTAAAACAGTATAAATTGGTAGAAGTGTCTCTTTATCAGCATTTTTCTTGCTTGCTTACAAGAATTCTTTCTTTCGTCCGAATAATACTGAAGTAATTGTGCAATAGTGTTACTAATTTGTGAATATGGATCTTTGCTATCTGACATCTTAAATCCTATTATCAAGCTAATTAATATTTGAAGTGAATGTGAAACAGTGTGGTGGTCATTGAATGAATCTTCAAATTGTTGTTTTATCCCTGAAATTTCTTTTCTGACAATGCGAGATGGTTGAATTATACTTCGCAGTTTTGTGTCTTGATTTGTTTCCTCAGAATACTTGATTCCTGCTGCGAAGTGACCTCGGAATGATATTAAAACTTTTTTTTGTGAGCCTTTGCTTCAAGATTTGTTTTTTTATTGAATTTACAGCAAAAAATTATACATGTAAATTTTGAAGCACCTGACTTTAATATTTTTATTATCAGATAGCTTTAGATAATGAAATGCTTGTGTTTGTGTCTACTGTTTCCTCAATATAATTTAAATCTTTTAACCGTTTCTTTACATCTTTTCTAATTGCTGTCTAAAATTTTGTTACAGTCATTAAAAAAGCTATACAAATTTGTAAATACAGCCAAACATTTATTGCGATAACAAGCATATTTTTAAATCATATCACCTGAAAGTTTTGCTATTAGTTTGGTGTCTCCCTCTGTCTGATCATCTGATCTCTGCTTGCTGTAGTAACAAGATGTAAAGTTGATCCTTTTGGTTGCTTTTCATCTGGTATATAACCTTCTTTGTCACAAATGAAGCAAATTTTTGATTTTTGATGGCGCTCTCTTTTGAAAAACATCTCAACCATGATTTTTGTAATGTATCCCTAAGGTTATGTATATAATTATCGTTAGAAATTAATTAAAACCCTGTCCGAAATTTATGATAACTTCATAGTTAATTTCAATTTATTTTTCATGTTATTAACTTACTCTTGATTTTTTTAGTTCATAAAAATCAAAATTTTTTTATTCTAGTAAAAATTTTCTTTTGAAATTCAAAAGTAAGGAAAGTTTATAAGAATTTGAAACCCATTAAAACTTCAGGTGTATAGCATTTAATTTATTGGCTGTATTTTTGCTTTTTATTTAGAAAAGGAAACATGTTAGATAAAACTAATAAAGCAGTTGCTCACTTGTTTTTAAGCTGAAAGTTCTAATATACAATTCTTTTGCCATTTTGCTTTCCTTTCTTTCAGATTTTTGAGAATCCCTTCACCTTCAGACTTTCTTTATTATATGAAAAAATTCCTCTAGGAAAAGGAACCGTGCTTTTTTGAAAGCCTTCAATATTATTAGTAAGGTTGACATATCCACAAAATTTAGCATTCTTGTTGCAGGATGGATGAAGTAAAGGAGTGCTGGAGATTTGTTTGAAATGTTTTCCATCTAGCATATTTTTCATTCGTGCATATAGACCTATTCTGCTAGCACTTACAAATCTTTATTAAGAGCTGCTTGAAATTTTTAATTCAATAGGGATTTACGGAATACTTGTATCCACAGACTTTATTTCTCAAAATTTTTCTCTTTTGTAATAATTTATAGATTTATGTGGTAAATAATATATGAATAGGGCTTATTCTTTTTTTTTTTCAGGGAGCATCCAACAATGTTGGCTGTAGGAAGTGATGATGCAAGCACAAATGCAGGTGGAAAAGTTGAGATACATGAATATAGCAACCATAATAGGTCAGCAACGTTTGTCATTATATAGTATTATTTAACTACCGTGTCATATGCAATCCTCAAATTCATTGGCAATTAGCAGCAAATCTGGAAAATAATGACAATATTGATCATTCTGACAGTCATTATTTTTAGTCCTTAGACTTTGCAAAGTTAAAAAAATTTTTAGTCAATTAAAACTCCTCTTTAATGTCATTGCTTAAAAAGATATTTAAGAGTTGACAGTATTTTTTTAAGCATGTTCTCTTCAAAGGGTAACATGCTAGAAAAAAATTTATCATATCATAGCATATTATCCACATGACCTCTCTCAAATTATTTGTTAGACTTTTTACTTTCAGTTTTTTTTCTAACAGAATAGTTTTTTTTCAGTTTTTTAACTAATCTGTTCTTTATTAAATTAATATTTTGTGATATTATTTTTTTTCATGTGTATATAAAAAGTTTTTTTAGACAATTAGTGAATCTGATTGAACTGATTTGAAATTTTATGAATTAGTTATGTAATAAATATATATCTTTTAAATTTTTTATAGCTTTTACCCATGAGTGGGTGTTTATATTTGATTATTGTGTTTATCTGGGGTAGTCTGACTGATAGAAAATGCTTTCATCCTCTCACACACAATATCAGTGAATCCGATTATATTAAATGAATCAATGTTCTAAAAATTCATTATCTGACAGTCAATTAGTAATTTTTTTGTGGGACCATTCAAAAACTAGTGTGTTCATATGAAAAAATAGTTTATTTAAACTTTGCTTTAGCTATCATGTTTTCAATTTTTGTTTATTCGATATATGAGTGGGCAAAGTATTGGAAAGTGCTCTTAACCATTATATCATATCACAGTGTAGTTTTGATCGTCATTTTTAATTTTGGATTTTTAAATAATATGTCAATGAAACAAATATTTTTCAGCAATATGGTTCACAGACTTGCAATTTTCTGTTTGAGCACCAAAGTCTGCTGATTAAAAAGATGCCCACTGCAAGTTATGTAATAAATACTTCTCAATTTCAAGTGTGGGAGTCAAAGCCCTAACATCTGATGCAAAAATTGAAAACCGCTTGAAAGGGATTAAAGAGAAACAAAATAGAGATATTTTTTTCAATAAGGTGTTAAAATCAGTAATGCAACTCAGCCACCCAATCAAGCTCCTTCTTGTGAACCTCCTGTACCTCCAACAAAAAAGAAGAAGTTAAACATTAACTTCTTCTTTTTTGGACAGTAGCAGTCTCAAAGCTGAGAAAATTTGGGTTTTGAAGTCTAATGATTGGCTATTCGAATAATTCTTCCAGTAGCATGAATGCAACTTTTCAGACAATGTTCTCAGATAGTAATATTGTTAAGCAATATCAAATAGGCCCTTAAAATATATGGTGAACTGGGGCCTATCCATATTTTAAAGATTTGTTAATTGAAGATGTTAGCAAAGCAAAATATTTTTCTGATCGATGTGATGAATATCTTGTCAAATGAATTTATTGGTTAGATTTTGGGATGTCAATAGTATGAAGGTACAAAAGTTTGTTACTGGGACTCTATATTTCTTGGACATTCTGCTGCAAAAGGTTATTGCAACATTTGAATGATTCTGTTGTATATATATATATGTTTTATAAAAACATTAAAGAGCATCGTGAAAGGGAAGAACCTCCCCAAATAATAAATTTCGGCAGCTGCAATCTCCACAATGTTTAAGGTGCATTTAAGTATGGGTTTGAAATCACCTACTGGGAAATGAAAAAGTTGCTGAAAGGATCCTTTCAGACACTACACGATAGCCCTACGTGTAGAGCAGGTTATATAACCATCACCAAGTCAGATAAATTCCTCTTGGATTTTTGCAGTAAACGATGAATTGAAGGTAGGGCGATCAGAATACATCCAAATTTTATTGTATATTGTAATATGTGCGGTAAGTGAGAAATCGTGTTAGTTTAATAGCTTGTTTACTAGGATAAGCATGTCTTCATTCTTACAAATTCTTGCAGGATTGCATGAAAATCATCTGTTTCATTTAAACTGTTCAGTTATGTCTGTAAACATTTAAAGTATTGTACAGTCAATGTTTTTAGCCACCTATGGAAGCTACTGTATGTTATCTTTAAAATGGTATTGTCTGGTTTTTTTGGTATTTGCGAGATTATCAATATGTTGTGTAGACAGATATTTTAAATTAATCTTAATTTTTTAAAAGCTTTCCTTACTTAAAAAATGAAATAAAAACCAATATCTTACGCAAGAAATCACGGCTCCAGAAATCATTAGCTTTATCTTGTTTTAGGAAGTGGTCTAAAGTTGGAACACTGATGAATATATGTGATGCTGTTCATGACGTTTCTTTTGCTCCAAATGTAGGAAGGTAAACTTTTTAAGATATCGATTTGACTGAGAAATTTTAAGTCAATTTTTAATCAGGTTTTCTTAAGAAATCTAATAATGTCACGTAGGTCATTAAATGGTATCACAGATTTGTCTATCACAGATGTGTTATTATCGAGTTGGTCCGTTTTGATGATAAAGGTATTGTTGATAGGAATGTTGGTATATGTTACATCAAAGGAAACCATACTTTCGTCATCTTCTATTTCGATATTGTGCATAAAGTTTGAGCATTCTTTTGAGATTTTAGATTGATAGTTAGATGATTTAGTGTGAATTGAAAGAATATTTATGATATATTTTAAAAGGTTATAGAGGTTTTTGAAATTTGAACTTTTGGCTTATGAATCTTTGGTAGGTTGTAGAAGCGAGGAGCAGATGAGTCAGTTGGTTTGAACTTATGGTAGAGTTGTTCATTTACAATGTTTGTTTTTTTTTTTTAAGAAATTTTTTTTTTCACATTTGATAGATTTGGTTAAATTGTTAGAGCGCTGGATGTATGGAACGGTATTGATAAGTTTGTGGCACTTAATGATGCAGTTCGAGTGGATCTCCCTTTGTCTGCAGGAAGTATATTTTGTGTTATTTTAGGGTTAAAATAAATTTCTTTTTTTCTTTTAGCGGTAGGATTGAAATAAGAAATTTGTGATTACTTTGGTGCGGATTTTTTCACATTCTTCTTTAGGTAGGTTAAGAAAGGAATCTTACGGATGGAGTTGCTGAGCAGTTAAAACCTTTTTTTAACATGGAGGTTTACTATCCACCAATCATTATCGAAGCTTAAAGAATTGAATTTTTGGTTGGATGAAAAGTTTTAAATTTGCATATCTTTCGTTGTTTTGTAAAGTTAGATTAATTGGTATATTTCTTGTCATGAATCTATTTAATGACCTCATATTGCTCTGTAGTTAATAATAAAGATATTCTGTTATTTATCCTGTTTATTTTTTGAAAAAGAAATTGGTGATTTTTGTGATGAAGTTGATGCGTTTTTTAAGTGAAGATCATAAGTCTTTACAATTTTTTAAACATGACTGACTTTTCAATCATATTCTATTATTCAAAGTTATTAAAATTTTTGAAATGGTTTTACATTCCCTTTAAATGAAACAGATTTTATGAAGTCTCAGAAAGATGAAGTTTTGATGCTTTGCACCTGTAGTTATTATTTGTCTTGTTAACCCATTTGCTTTCCCTTAAATTGCTAAATTGATTTTTTTTTTAGGTCATATGCCTTGCTTGCAATTGCATCAAAAGATGTCTTCATAATGTCTATAAAGCCAATGAAGTAAGCTCAATTAAGTAACCCTTGTCTGCTTCAGGGTTAGCATTTGGATGATTTTTAAATTTTCAGAGTTTGTGTCATTAAAGTTTAAGTTTTAAGTATTGAGGGTTGACAAACCTACACTTCCTGTGTATTTCAAAATAAAAAAATGAACAAAAGACAACTTGCGGTTGAATTTGTTTAATAATATTTATTATTTAATATTTATATTTATATTTATTAGATTTACTCTGAAATTATTTATCCAAGGCTCTTAACTTAAAGCAGTTTCAATTTGGCGGAACTTTCCATAAGGCATTAAGATTTTTGTTGTTGTTTTGAGGTAAGCTTTCAGGTTCCAAAATTAGGTAAAATTGTTATGTTTAATCCATTAAATGATAACATGTTTATCTATTTTACGCGCAAGATTTTATATTTAGTTGACAGTATGTTATCAACATAAATATTAAAACCTTTTATTTACTTTTTTTCTCATATCAAATGAAAGTTATTTTCAATTGGTTTTTAGTTGTGTGTTTCCACAAAAACTGGTCAGCTGATAAAACCTCTATTCAATTCTGCATTTCTTTAATAAATCGATATTTTTTATTACCAACAGCATCATTTAAAGAAAAATCCAAGCATTTCCCTTTTGCTACCTTAACATAGTGTTTAAATGGCTATGATTCCAATTTAATTTCTGATATTGCACTGGAATACTTTTTCTAAATTTCAGTAGAGAGTAAAACAACTTATTCTTAAAAAATTAATTTAACACACGGATTGATTAATTAATGCTATTCTTTTTATTCATATTAACATGTAAAGAAAGAGAAAAGTGTTATTTGCTTATAAGTGATCTCTAATCTGTGAATTTAGTCATTAAATTCTAATTTTTAAGATCTGTGTTGCTTTTTTTTTTCTTTTTTTCTTTTTTTTCTTTTTTTCTGTGACTGTGAAAAAGCTTTTTTTTATGGTGTTTTTATACTTACAGGGTAACTTTTTTCTAAAATTTTGTACATTTTTAAGTCTTAGATCTAAAATCAACATTTTCGATAAATATTTCTCTTGTCTTTCTTTTTCTTTTGTGAATATCTACTGGTCAACCTGCCAAAAATTAATGCTCATGAGATTAGGTCTCAAAACATTTGAAATTTGACCCAAGAATGACATTTTATTTTTTCTCAACAAACTTCCTTTTGATGTTTTATAATATTAGAAATTATTATTCATGATTATTTTGTCATATTGGTTTCTTTTGGAAAAATTTTCACGCTAAATTTGAGTGGTATTTTTGTATTATGTCAATATTTTTTTTTTTTTTTTGATTACTTTGTGTACTTAGATATGTTTTAATGAGTGGCATGTGACAGTGGTAATATTAGTGGTAATTTAATTGGTTATCCAAAGATGATTCTTTGAAAGTAAAAATTCTGTCATATACAGGAAGTCACTGTAAGGCGGCTTTTCAATGAAACATAATCTTTGCTAATTGTATAATAATTATAATTGAATATTTTTACAGGATATATACACTTCAGGAATAAAACTGCTATCAAAGTGTTTTCTGATAAAAAAATATTAAAATCAGTTAAAATCAAACAAATAAATTAAAATTATCTAAGACGTAAAAGGTTTCTTAATAATAATTAATGATTGTTTTTATTTTCAGTTTGTCTAATTGTGATTTGGAGTTGATTAAAGAGTTTGGCTCCCATGAAATAAAATGAACATCTAGCAAATTCCAATTTAACTTCCATTAATGTAATTAGAAGATTTTCGTTTCTTTTTTTCTGTGTATGTTTATTTGAAAATAATTAATGAACTAAGTGCCGATAATGAAGAGAAACATGCTATCTTTTATTTGCAAGAATAATTACGTGCATATACAACATATCACAAGTGTAGCTGATTTGACTAACTTTAACCATATTGCAAGCATTTATTTTTATTGTTTTTACTGTGTTTGATACAACTTCGACTCCTTCTATCTTCTGTGCACCATTTTCGATTGAGTTTACTCGTTGAACATGAGTTTAAGTAAAGTGAAGTTTTTTGGAACTGCAATATGTCAGAACTGGTAAAATAATTTTTTTGTAACCACATAAAGCGGCATCCTTTGTCATCAAGGTTCTTATTTTTGACATAAATGCCCACACTCCTTTTTATCATTTTATCGTAGTTCGAAGTTAGTGCCGGGTCTGGTTGTGTTACCACGATATACTTATGATTTTATGTCATCAGTCAGTTTTCTGTTGCATGTTGTATATGCACGTAATTATTCTTGCAAATAAAAGATAGCATGTTTCTCTTCATTATCGGCACTTAGTTTAGTTATCTCGTTAATATGCAAATTTTGATTATTCTTACAGAAATTTTTTTGCAACATTTTTATAATAAAAAATGTGTCAAATGAGGCTGTCAAGGTAACGAACAACTGGGTGAATTTTAGAGATAGTGAGACTGAAACAGTGGGTACAAGCCTTTTAGAAAATGAGTCTTATTATTATGTAAGTGAAAGTGAAGAAGATTTTGATGAAAACGACGGTAAAAAGGATATATCTGTATCTATATACCTATAACTGAACTTGAGCTAGTTCCACAAGCTAAAAAGGCAAATAAAGTTACCAGAAATAAGAAAACCCCTCCCTCAGAACCTTGTGAGCATTAATCCTTATTGAATGATTATACTGAGGATCATAGAGTATACAATTTTCAGTTCATACCTAAAGCAATACCAGGCGCATTTTGGTGATGAAAACACTCTTATCGACTACTTTCTTGAACTGTTTACTCTTGAAGTTCAAGTGAACTTGATATGATAAATGAATTTGCTGCTGTTAAAGTTTTGGATAACAACCCAGTTCGAAAGAATTTTGTCTACAAAATTCTAGTGATCATCATTGAAATACAATTTGACAAGAAACCGTCAATAAAATATTACTGGTAAATGAATGCCACTTTGTAAACAACATGACTCCACCCCTTATTCCCAAGGGACAAAACTGAATCTATAATGCACATTATGCTTCATGTTTCCACAGCAATGGCACAGACCAAAACCAAATTTGAACCATATATCAACAAAATTGTCAAAAACTATCCATATCATGTTTATCGATGAAATGGTAATGAAGTAGTAGAAAGGGTAAACGAAATACAAAATGTATCCCATGAAGCCAGAAAATTATCACAGAAAAACGTTTTGATTTATGTTGTGCTACTACTGGGTTTGCGTACCATATTCGTTATTAATTGTCATGATTTACTAAATATCTAGTTATAGACTTATAAAGTTGTATATATGTATTGCATAAATACCTAGTATTAAATTATGAGACTTATATGCCATTAGGACACCTGAATAATTGAAAAAACATACCACAAGCAGTCAAAAATATGGATACACTTCCCTTGGTAAAATCAACTTTAGGTTTACTTTTTGGTTAAAAGAGTTTAAGAACTTAAAAAATTAAAAAAAAAAAAAAAAAAAAATTCCTTGCTAGATCTAAGGGATGAGAGTGCGAAGTTTGTTTTTTTTGAAATTTTGGTCAAGAATATCACTTTTCACCAAATGTGAATTTGTGCTAAAATTTGATGATAAAAGTCTAATATAAATAGTTATGACGATTTAAATAGTAATGTTATCTTACATATTATAAGCAGCATCAAAAAACCTTTAAAGTTCATCTTAAATTTATCTCTAAAAAAAGGAACTTACCCTGATATTTTGAAAGTCTCTAAAATAACCTCAATTTTAAAAAAGGGTAACCCAGCATTGCTCTCTAATTACAGGCCTGTTTCATTATTTTCAGTTATTTCAAAAATCTTTGAACGAGTTATGTAAAATAGACTTTATTCTTACTTTATTTCTAATAAACTCTTTAATAAAAAACAATAAAAACAATTTGGTTTTCAAAAACACTGCTTTACTGAACATGCTACCCTTGAACTGGTTGATCAGATAACTAAATCTTTTGAAAACAACACATTTTTGTTAGGGGTCTTCGTAGGCCTATCCAGAGCTTTTGATACAGTTAATCATGATATCGTGTTAGACAAACTAAGTTACTACAGAATTAAAGGTAGATCATTTGATTGGATTAAAAGCTATCTTAAATCTAGAAGACAATTTGTTATTAATAAAAACTCCGGATTGAAAGAAGTTTGGTGCGGTGTTCCACAGGGATCGATTCTGTGTCCATTAATTTTTTTAATTTATATAAACGATATATATATATAAAGCATCCAATATCATATCGATTATTTATGCTGGCAACACAAACTTCTTTCTTAGAAATAACAATGTCAAAACCATTTTTAATATCATAAACCATGAATTAGAAAAAATTAATGTGTGGTTCAAGGCAAACACAGATAAAACAAAATTCACACTTTTTCACAAGATCTCACAAACCGACAACCTTCCCTTAAAATCACCAAATTTATCCACAAACCACAAAACTACCGAACGAGAAAATTGCTTGAAATTTGTGGGTTTTTTAATTGATGAGAACTTATCTTGGAAAAGCCATATCACAACATTAGAATCTAAACTCGCATGCGCTATTGGTCTGCTATACAAATCGAGACCATATCTAAAGATGCAATCTCGTAAACTCTTGAATTTCAATTTTATACACAGTCACCTTTCATATGCTAACATTGCCTGGGGGGCTACCAAACAAAACCAAACTAGTAAAATTATCAAATCTTCAAAAACATTTAAACATCTAAACATTTACAACTTAGATAGCTACAAAGTCTTGATTTTTACGTTCAAAGTTACAAAAAAACAAGTCCCACCAAGTTTTGATAAATTTTTTGAACGCAATTTTTCCAATATTAACTTGTGATCTAATCATAGAAAGACAATACTCAACCAAGTACTCCTGTAAACAAATAGAACATTCTATCTCTTACAGAGGTCCTAAACTTTGGAACTCTCTAAGTTGTGAATTAAAAGGTGTCAAAAGTCTTAATATCTTTAGAAAAATTTTTGAAAGTTTTCTTGTTTATAATGCACTATAAAATGTCTTTAGTATCGATTGAGACTTTTTTATTAGCTTATCTTTTAATAACTTTTAATTAGTAATTACTTTAATCTAATTTTTCTTTTGTCCAGCCCTCCCCACCCCCACCTTCCTTATTTGTTTATTGCTACTTTTATTATTTTATTTGTACTCATCTAAATAACTCATTTAGTTAACATAATTCCTCCAACTAAAATTGATACCTTACAAAGGGTTCTATGAAAAGATATTTGGTGTTTTAGCCGTGACTTATCTTCTAGGTTTCCCTTCCAATTTGAACATAGCAAAGTCTTTTCTTATAATTGATCTTTACTTAAATTTGAACTTATGTAATTGTTTGTCTTTAATGATATTTTAAACTTGTAATGTTTTCTTAGCATTTATTAGGGAAAGAAATTATGTTCATACTTATGCTATGTCTTATGTTTCAATTAAATGATTATTCACTTCACAAAAGATATAAAGTTATATCACATTACATAAAAGTGACGTTTATGAAAAATGGCAGGGTTTTATGAAATTTAATTTAATATCGACGACTAACAAATTAAATGCAAAGTAAATCTTTTAAAAAAAAACGATATTTGGCTGTCTGTATCTTCATATTTACGTTTAGCAAATCTTTGAATAATAAATAAATATAAATATATAATTATGTTTTTAAATAAATCGACAGTCAATTTATATCACTTTTCTCCCCTCTCTTCCTGATAATATTAAATTGAAATATTTAAAATAAAATATTTAGGAGTAATCTAAATTCAATAGTCAGGTAAAAAACCCTGAAGCATCACTTATATATTTAGTATTCTTTTTAGGGATCGATCAGCTCAACCTGTTAGTAGCGGAGGAGGAGTTGTTGTAGAAAAACCAGAAATTTCACGTCTAGCTACTCTACAAGATCATGAAACTACAGTTAGTATTGTTTTAAGTCATAAATGAAGCTATCTTTTGATATTTGGCAGGCATCTTTAATCAGATGTCAGCTTACTGCATTTTGGTTATAAATAATTTGGAATGGGAAATCCACTGTTCTACATATAAAAATTTTGATAATTTAAAACAATGAAATAATATCTCAAATAAAAAATCTAGAATATTTAACGTAACTAAGCCAAAAAATGGTAACTAAGCATCTATTCTATATTTTGAAATGCCAGCTACTCTAACAGTTTGATTTATTATCCCAAACAAAGATAAATTGTTGAAAATTTTTTTCGGAATCTTCTTATTCCATAACGCTTTTGCTGAGAATTTTGCAGTCTAATAATTTTGCTTCAACAGTTGGTATATGTATTCCAACATCCTTAAATCTCAGTTCAGGGCTACTTGTTGATTGCCTATGCTTCACTTTATGATCACAATTCCTGAAATTGGTAAATGACTTTTTGTACCCACAACAATGCAGGCAAGGACCTTATAATTTTACATCTGCAATTTTTCATGGTGATTTTCATTGAATAATATATTTTAAAATATATTTTTGGTACTGAGCCCGAATATGCAGAAATAAGGTAATTTTGAGCATAAAATCAACATTTTTTGTACTCACACAGTGAATTATGTGGCGTTTGTCCATCAGTCCGTTCTAGATCTCATTATCCGCTCATTACTTTTTCTATTTTTTTGCATGAAGTTAAAGGTCATTGGGCAAGAAAAAGTGAAGAAATTAAAGAAAGTTCTCATTAGTCTGGTTTTGGGGTAAACGAGGAAAAAATAATCTTTAAATTTGTATTATTAGATTTTCTGCTCAGTAAATTTCGTTAATATCTTTAAATTACATTTAAAAGATAAAAAAGAAATGGTCTGTTCCCGATTTTTCCCGAAATTATTATTCTTGCTATAGTCTGGGTAAACAAAGCATTAATATATAAAGGTCTGAAAACATGACAAGCTTGTTGGCAAGCCAAAGTTAAAAATGGTATATGGTTTATTGATGATAGAAGAAATCAGCAACAATAATATACAGTAAAACTTTAACTAAATAGAACCGAATTCTCTGTCGACGATATTGAAATTACGTGTGATTTGGTTTTGATCTATTGGAAGAAAAAATAATTTTATGGTATATAGTGTACATACAGTGAAATTATAAATATTGTTTTTAATTAAAAACATATTTCAATTTAAAATGATTTGAATGATTTAAAACTTAATCTTCATAAAAAACTGCCTTTGGTTGAATTATTTTTTACTGCTCAAATATTATAACTCTTTCGATACTACGTATATCTATGTATATTACGTATATTTATGGATTTTTAAGAGAAATTAAAAACAAGTAAACTGTGGTAAATGACTTTTTTAAACCATATAAACCTGCACATTAAAATAACACCAATATAACAGGCTGTTAGAAAATCTACAAAAAATGAATTTCAACAACAAAATTCAAAACAATGGAAGAAATGATGTAATTTTAGTATTTTTTTTTATTTTTAATTCAAAGATAATACTTCTAGAATGTGAAGTAAGAAATATTAAAAGTTTTGTATGAAAAGAAAAGTTACCCACATGTATTGAGAAGCATGTGCAAAAATTTGGTGATCATAAATATCATAGTTCAGGAATAACAGATCAAAACGTAACAGAAGATTTTACTGCAAATTTGCGATAAACTCTGGATGGCATTTAAAAATCTGCAGATTAGAATGGAAGATGTCGAGAAATAACAGTTGTATCAAGAAGTATCCTCTACAAGTATAAAAAACATAAATTATTAATTTTCATGTGGTAATCAAATGATTGCCACATAGCAAAATTGTTTTTATCTTTTGTGCCGTGCAAGTATTGATTGCATTGTGGGGCCGAACATTAACTGTAAACTTTCAGTTCCTTCTTTTCATTTTGGTAACAAACCTTACAGTTTCTTTTTTTATCTGAAAAAAGTGGATAAATGATTAGTTGTGAAACCACTCATGAGCTTAAAAGCTTGGTACACTGGTGGGTCTTCAGACACTTCTAGATCCATGATATTTTGGATTAGGTCTTCTCTGAAATCTAGTAGCGAGTAGTCTTTGGAACGTTTCAAGCTTTCAACATGTGAGTTATTCTTGAGGTATTGTTGAAAAAATATAAAGGCGTTGATTGTGTAAATGTTATTCATATGAAAGAAAAGTGTTTTCCACCATCTAATGCATTTTCTAGAATATATTATTTTGCCAATATCTGATCAGATTTATCTACAGCATTCATGTAGGCATTGTATCTTTCCACAACAAACGGTTTCTTTATAACAATCATTCCCCATTTCTGGTTTACTTTGAATTTGCGGTTCACTTCAACAAAGTCATTAGCATTTTCAATGGTTGAGAGCATTGTGACGACTTTATTATCAATCCATTGCAACTCAAGACAATTACCTTCACGTCTCCATCTCATTTCACCTCGTTCTTTCTTTATCGCCAACGCCTTTTTTCAAAGTCACAGGGAATCCTTTTCTGCTCTCTGTAATGGTGCCACATGCTGGGGTTCCATTCACAAATAGATAATTTAGCAGTTTTACTGAGGTGTAAAAATTATCAATGAATAGAAGATGAACATGTAGGAAACTTCCTCTTTTTGGAAGAAGGTAATATGTTTTTATATATAAAACCTTGAATTTTGGTATCGTCGCAGAATCTTATAGCGACGGTTTTCAGATTCTTCCTCCTCATCATCATCAGATTCACTAACATGTGTAAAAAGAATACTCCTTTTTTTTTTTTTTTTTTTTTTTTTTTTTTTAAAAGAAAAACAGCCGCGAAATGATCAAAATTAAAAGAAAATTGTCAGAAAACCTCAGGTGATCTGATCACAAATTTTTGAAAATGAGAAACATATACATATGAACCGAACATATACACTCATGCAAGCCAACAAAAGAGATAAGATAACAGAAACAAATTTATACTTCAGTAAAATATCTAGAATATCAAAGGTTATCAATAAAAATAGTATGTAATTTCGTAAAGCCTGCTACAAAAAAATAAAAATAAATAAATAATAATAATAATAAATATAAAAAAATACAAGGTAGGATGGTAAAATATAAATTTTTTGGACTTTTCAGAGCAACTGGAGGGAACATGTATCACGTTTCATTATTTCATCTTCCTCATTACTAGATAAACCTCCAACGCAAGAATCATTATCGTTTTCATCATTTTTAATGCAAATCTATTGCATCTTGAAGGGATACTCTGCTCACTCGATTCGCGATTTTGTTTTTGATTTTTGACTTAATATAAAGTTTTAAAGTCTATATCTCTACTTTAACAAACGATGTAAATTATCTTTTGCCCTCATTTGATTGTTTTGTTACAAAGTTTTCTAATGATACCAAAATATAGTCAGTTAACAAAAAATTGTAGCCATAGCAACAGTTTATATGTACCGTTCCTGCAACAGTTTATATGTATCGTTCCTGAGAACGATTTTAAGAGGCACATTATCGAAAGAGTTAATAAAGAAATGGGAAGGCGAGACAAAATATGAAAAATTAGGCACGAATTTTGTTTCAAACTTTTTGCGGAGACAGCGAAAAAAACTTCTTTACTATAGAGAATTTTTCGTTTCATTTCGCAAAAAATCTATTCATTTTTTTTTTTTTTTTAATTTCCTGCACCAAGTTAAAGTATAATGAGTTTAATCACTTGTCAGTGCCATAATTTTGAAAAATTCTTCGTTGATTTTGGTGTAAATGAGAGTTTTAAAATCTTCTAATTGACTTTTTAAATATTTTTTACATGAAGTTATGTTTGAAGGATAAATATTTTGTTAGCTTGATATTGAAGTAAACAAGGCTAAAAGTTGATATATCCTTATCTTTTTGTTTTTGTTTTTAAATGGCATGGATCCAAAATTAAAGTTACTCTCTAAATATGAAATTTTGGCTTATGTAAGGAAGTATTATTTCTAATGCATGTTGGGCGGCGAAATGATTTTTCGAGTGGTGCTGGCATGCCCAAATGTCAGCATTTTTTTTTTTAATTTTCCGCTTTGAGTATTTTTATATTTTTGATTATATAATACGATATTATTTGTAATGTATTAGACCAGCAAGCCATTTAAAATTTTTTTGGGCATGGAAGTCATGCCATAAAAAATTCAAAGTTTGTATTTCTTCTTAGTAAGTTCTCTTGAAAATCATGCTCTGATTATGCTGTTAAATTTTATTTCATTAATATTGGGCGTGTCAGCTATCAGTATTTTATGATTTTTTATATTAAAGTAACCCTCACGTTAAGCTGAAATATTGATTTATATTAGAAAATAACATTTTTTATATTTTTAACATGTTTCCCACATTTTTTTTTTTATAAGAAACATATAAGTTTGGTCAAGGCTGAGTGATTATGTTTTGACAATTTTATTTGTTTGCTTTTTTTTTTTTTTTTTTTTTTTTTTTTTTTTTTTTTTTTTTTTTTTTTTTTTTTTTTTTTTTTTTTTTTTTTTTTTAAATCATTGGATTTCTGCATGGCTAAAAGCCACTACTAGACAAGAATCTAAGAGAAGAGATAAAGATAAAGCAGGTGTTAAACAGACTGAGAAAAATGCTGGTAGAAATGAAGCTACTTTTCTGGGATGGAAAAATATAATTGAAAATTCATACAAAGTTCAGGACCAAGGTTGAGTATTCATTTTTGAATTTGGTCAAGAAGATGTAGAGATACAGCAGAGGTTCCAGCTCAGAGATGCAGCAATATTCATTACATGGTCGAGTATATATAAAATATACTCTGGGATAGAAAAAAAATGTCACACCCGGAATAGTGATCCAACATTCTTGGCAACAGATTCTGCAATGGATTTATATAAGAATTCCAAGAAATGTTATTTGAGAATGTTAGGCCTAACAATCGCATCTGTAGATTCAGTGAGTTCACTACCATTCTTCTGCATAGATGGAAGGAAAGGTGTCCTAAAGTGGTTTTTGGAAAAAAGATTTGCTTTTGAATGACACAAACCATTTTTCATCCCATCCAATAACAGTGTGAAGATCATTTTCCAAATCAGCTACCATTTCAACCTTATCAAAAGCATTTTTTGTCTATCCCTAAGATAAATACAAAGTATTATCGTCCACACACACACACATGTATATA
>JAUZNK010032400.1:0-18589 GCA_035046665.1 Euphysa ruthae
TGAGTGAGTGAGTGAGTGAGTGAGTGAGTGAGTGAGTGAGTGAGTGAGTGAGTGAGTGAGTGAGTGAATGAGTAAGTGAGTAAGTGAGTGAGTAAGTGAGTAAGTGAGTAAGTGAGTAAGTAAGTGAGTGAGTGAGTGAGTGAGTGAGTAAGTAAGTGAGTGAGGGAGTGAGGGAGTGAGTAAGTATTTATTCAGTATCAATAAAAGCAAAAGAAAAGCCAAAGCCTTATTTTCATTATGGTCCCTCGCTGGGTAGGGGGCGGTCTGTTCAAATACATAACATACTTATTTAATCTAAATGATATAATATGCTGTTAATTTCTATATAATTAAGCTAGAATCTAATTTTTGTTTTATTTTGCAAGGAAACGCTTCTTCATATTATGTTGGAAGGTTTTAATGTTGTTAAAATGTTTGTGCATTCTCTTAAATTGTTCCATACCGAGAGACACATTTAAGAAATAGTGTTTTGACCTTGGATAGTTTTTCTGAAAGGCAGATCAAGATTTTAGTAGCAATTCCTTGTTCTTCTTATTATTATTTAAACTATTTTTGAAGACCTCAGACATGTATTCAGGGGAATTTCTGTTATTAAACTTAATGGCACTTGCACTTATGCATTGTTCAAATCTGTCATTCACATTAAGCCAATCTATTTGTTCGAAGTGATCAAATGCTCTCTTTTCCCAATAGAAGACTTTTTACCTAATACATTTATTTTGCACAGTTTTAAGTTTTTTTTTTTAAAGCTTTATCAATATTTGCACACCATGAAGAGCAAGCCTAGTCAAAACGAGGCTGAATTAATGAATTACATAAAAGCCTTCGAAGAAAAGGAGTTAAATATTTACTGTTTCTGTATAAAAAAAATGAATTTATTTTGGAAATTACATGAAGTGCCATAGATTCTCCACTGAATGTTTCATCAAAAATACATCCGAGATATTTAACCTTGGTATGTTGCTTAATTTTAATACCATGATAATTGATGTCAAAACTTTCAGTTTTCAACAGTTTGTCTTTACTCACAAAAAGTATAGTTTTAGCTTTATCTTTGCAAAAATGAATGCTTAATTTATTATCAACAAATCAGTTGCAGAGTTTTGAAAAGTCCTTATTTAATTGTCTTTCTATTTCCTTCGCATTATCATGTTTAAATACAAGGCACAAATCGTCAGAATACAAATATAGTTTATTTATATTTTCAGCTGCAGCTGGCATATTGTATGTACAGAAAAGGTAAACATTCTAGAGTGGAACCTTGTGGAACACCCCAGGACAACTTACCAGGATCAGAAAACACCTCACTTATATTTATTTTGAATGTTCTATCAGTTAAATAAGATTTAAACCAATTTATAATCTATTTTTTTAATTTTAAAAATACCATTTTATCATAAAGTATTTTATGATCGATTGTGTCAAATGCTTTTTGTTAATCTATGAGTATCATTCCTGTTAAAATTGCTGATTCAAAGCCATTTAGAATTTTATCATTAAGATATGATTATGCTCAGGATTTGGAATGTTTCTTGAGGAATCCTGATTGATATTTATATAAAATATTTTGTTGCGTAAGGAAAGTGTTTGTCTGATCATGGACTACTTTTCAATAACTTTTGAAATTAAAGGTAGAAGGGATATTGGCCTATAATTCTTAGGATCCGTTTAAAACCCTTTTTTAAATAGAGGTTTTAATTTTGCTATTTTACAACTGCCAGAAAATGTTGCTGCTGAGATAGAGAGATTGCATAGTTGTGATATCGGTAAAGAAAGGATCTTTTCTCCATCTTTTAAAAATATACAATTTATATTGTCAATTCCCGGTGTTTTAGAATTTTTATGGTTTTGAGTATGTCATAAATTGATTCTTGTGTTACTTGAGTAAAATTAAAACTTAAGGTCATGTTTAAGTTTTTGTGGCATGAATAAATCATAACAGTCAGCATAATGTTACAAAAGAACTAAAACTTATTATCAATTATTAATAAGCTTTTAATTCAAATAAACCTCTTCTGCTTGCTGGTTTGGTATCTTCACCTTCACTAACAGCTTTACGAATCATCTGCAATGTCTTTTTTTTAGCAAATGGTACAGCAAGTTCATCTTGAAAGTAGTATTTCTTCTTTAGATCAACAAGATTTTCCAACATATACGAATTCTGAAAAAATTAAAACTGTGGTTGTCACTGCTAACACTGGTAAACATCAAATTTGCTTATTTTAGGGAAGGACTTTTTTCTGAGCAATTTTTGTATGCTGATTACAAATATTGAACTCATTTTTTTCCATTATGCCAGGAAATTTTATGGACGACCAAAATTTTTACCATTTTCACCCCAAATCTCTGGCTCCAGAAGGAGTCAAAATATGCAATAGTTGCAATTCCTATAGAAATTATAAAATTAGATGCTTTTAAACTTAGTAAAATTTCCACATAATTGGTTATTTAACTTTTCAGGCCATATTAGGTATCGGGGGTCAGAAGTACATTAAAGGTTTCAGAAGGTCACAAATTCTACAAATCTATGCAGAATGTTTATTTAGAAAGTCAAGATCTTCAAGTCATTATCATTGTGGTAATAACAACAATAGAAATTTGTTGAAATATTTGTATGATGATTTATGTGAGTGTTTGGGTGATAAGAAAGTGAGGTATTCAATTCGTGGAACTTAACTGACTGGACAAACTGTAGGAACAAATGATTTGACGAGCTCCTTTTAATCACCATGATAATTGCTACTTTTTTGTAGTCCCTAACATGCTTGGATTCAGCAAGAAAAATTTTTGCAAGTAACTGGCATCTATTTATTGATAACACCAAGCGGAACTTGAAATGTGCCCTCCTACACAATACCAAGTTATACTCATTTACTCCAATCTGGCATAGCACAACACTCAAAGAAAAATATATTCAGATAAAGGAAACACTTAAAAAGATCAACTATTCAACTCATAACTGGACAATCTATGTTGACTTGAAAATCGTGAAAAACTTTTTGTCGAGGCAACAGCCTGGTGATACTAAATATTCATGCTTCCTGTATTTATGGGATGGTCAACCAAAACATGATCACTAGAACAGAAAAGAATGGGATTACATGAAAAAATGAGAGTAAGCAAAATAATGTTCTGAAAGGAAAATTAGTACCACGTGATCGAATAATTTTACCACTTCTCCATATAAAGATGAGACTTATGAAACAGTGAAAAGTGCTTAATAAAGAAGGTAAATGCTTTTAATATATTTGGAAGACTTTTCCTAATTTGAGCATCAAAAAGCTCAAAGCTTTTTTTTCTGATATCTGGATTGTCGAATATACCTAAATTCAACGGTCCATATATCAGAAAACTAATCAAAGATGAAAACTTTTTTGGGTAAAAAAAAGTCAGATAACTATGTTGCATTAGTTGATAATATACTTAACAATTAACTGAATATAGGTGCTGAATGAGTATAAATATGTATTTTCTCCATAGTAACTCAAGTCGATTCCCTAAAAACTTTTATGACATGAATGTTTTCATCAAAATATAAAAATAATGAAAAAGTGGTATCAAGGATGATGGGATACAATGATTATGTCTGACTACTGTTGGAGTTTAAAAAAGAAGATGCAAATGACAATTCAAGACAGGCATACAATAGAAAATTCTTATCAAGAATATCCAGTTCCTTTATTGGTTAAATTTGTTTTTTCTTATATTTTTATTTTTAAAATTAGACCTATGTTTCAAATAACAACCATAGTCAATCTAAAATTTTATTTCACTTTAAAATCCATCAATTTGAATGCCCAACATTTATGTTTTTGCCAAATCTGTTTTTTTTAGCCCCTCTTAGAAGTAAATTTGTAAAATTTTAGATACTTTTTTTCACTCCTAGGACCCAAAATGTCACACAGGAGTGATCTGCATAACAGAAATGAATGATCTCAATAACACCTCACGTGACCTATAAAAGTTATATAACCAACAATTCTGAGATTGTTTAGAGTTTTAAGACTATCCAAATGAAAATTATGTTCAGAATTGCATAATTTATTATTTTAGCTCCACTGTGACTGTAACTTTATCCATTTTGGGACATTTTTAACTCTTACAACCAAAAATTTTTCATCTGCAACAGCTCACCTGGCCTAGAGGAGTTAGTTAACTAATTTTGCAGAAATTTGAACAATATAAAAAGCTTTTCATTCAAAATTTTATACATAATTGCGACTAATTGAAGTTAAAGTCTAAGGTTTTTGGTAATAATGGTAAATATTTTGAGCGGCCATAAAAAAGATCCTGACTTGGAATGGAACGTTAATATTTGTGACCAGCAACCCAATAGCAAGCCGCTAGCTCATATATTTGATTTGATTATTCAATTATGTTAAAGTGGGCCAACAAATAGTCTTACGAACTAATTTATTATACAAAGGCTCACAGGTTTGGTTCTGGTTTACTTAGAGCTCCCATTTGAAATTATGGTAAAGAAAATCATTGGTCTCTAAGGGGTTCAAACCTGCAACTGCGTAACAAACCAAAGATTTAACTGCTCATGCTATTAGATAATTTCCTGCAAACAAATTATGTAGCCTTAAATAAAAAAAGAAAACTTTAGACCCAAAATGATCAAAAAGAGCTTTTATAAAATATCTGATTAATTTAAGCCAACCTTAGTGGGATTTTCATTAAACAGCAAGCCAGTATAAAATTTAATATCTGTTTGCATGCAAGACACAATGGTAACTAGGAAATTGTAAGCAGAGCAATGGTATTTCCTCTGAACATCAATAGAAGCATTGTCACCTTCATAAGGCTCTTTATATGCCTGATTTGAAGCTCTAATGAAGAAATAAAATTAGGAAATGTTATGGAAATATGATCAGTAAAAAAGGTCAAACAAAGAATTTAAAGCAGAATTTGGATAAGTATGAGAAAAGTATATTAGGTAAATATATAAATCATTTTTTTTCTAACAGGGAATGCTTTATGGGATGTATTTCCTGTCCCAAATTGGTTAAAAATACCCTACTATGCAAAAGTGGCAATTATAATCTTCATGATTACTAACTTTAGTGCTCCAAAGAATAGAATTTTGTACAATTATTTTCTAGAATTAGCAACTTTCAAAAATTCTGCAAATTCTGATTTTAAGAACTTGAAAAGTAAGAAATAAATTAATAACCTAACAAAGAATAGCATCATGGGATATTTTGAGAACAAAAAAAATTTTCAGCCAAACAGAAAGTATTTAATAAATGTATTTATATTAAATATATAAAATATATTAACATAATTTATATTACGGAAAGCATAATTTCGGATAAACTTTTTTTTCATCCAAGTACGAACATGTACAAATAATTGAAGAACACATAGTTACTGATGTAGAAATTTTAACTCTATTATATATTACACATATTATTTTATTATATATTATATTTATAATATATAATAAATAAATATATAAACAAATATAATAAATAAATATACAATATAATATTAAAATTACTACCCATTTGATAAAGTTTAAATTAAATTCAATTTAAATAAAAAGCGCAAGAGAAGTGGATTATGAACTGCTGAAGGATAGAAAGGTAGAATAAAATCTTACCTTAAATATACTGAAAACTTTTTTTGGTTGAAAGATTTATTATTTCTCCTAATTTTAATAGTTTAATAGTTTTAATATTAGCTAAACTTTATTTGTTGGTTACAAATATGTTTTTATAATCGTGCATATATTATCGTTTACTTCACTGTAGCGGTATGACAAAGGTGTGTTTATTTTACTTAAAGAATAACTCATAGATTAATGAAAAATTAAAGTTTTATTTTCTTTAGTAAAAAATAAATAAATTTAATTACATATGCCCCTTCTCCTATTTATATTTGCGTCATAAATGTAACAAGCAAATTTGCTGCAAAAGATAACTCACATAACCACTAGTATAAAAATGAAGGGGGTGATAAATTAGAAAAAATATTTGCAATTAAGCCTATTAATTAATTATTATAACACCCTGAAAAACACTTTTAAAGAAATGAGTCTAAATTTATAATTATGCATATTTAATGCATATCCAAGGATATGACAAAGGACAGTTAAACCAAAAATATTACAATCTGCAGAATTTCAGTTATGTCTTAATATTATATTTAAAGTTACAAAATAAATGTACTTGAGTCATAAATAATCTTTTTCTTATTTAGAGTTGTTTATGTATTCTCTTAATGTTGCACTTCAAAAAGGTACAACAGCTGTCTAATACTCACAAAATTTAGAAAAAACATAATTATTGGACGTCAATTAATTAAATTAAATCGAATATATGAAAAAAAAATAAAATAATAATAAAAGAAAAAAGCAGATATAAGATTTTTTTTTTTTTTTAAATAAAACTGATTATCAAAGCAATTTTGGTAATAACTTTCCTTGGTTTATTCATAAACCTCACTCTGTTTGTTCCATGAATAAAAATTGCTTAAAATTTATTTCTGAATTGCCACGACAAGCAGTCAATATCACTATAATTCAGTTATGCAATATTATGTTAGTAAAAAAATCTATAATTTCTTGGTTCTTAACATGCGCAATATAATGTCAAACAAAGCTTTAGAGTTAATTAGCCTCATTACCAAACTTGGAATTTATTCCTAAAAAAATTCTTAAAATTAACCCAGAGTGTATAAAAAAGATCATAGCGTAATTCAGACAAATTGAAACAATAGAATAATGAAAATATAAAACTGTGTGAGAAAAATGGTTTAATTCTTACTTTGACAAAAAGGATGTAAGTTCTTTCCCTGTTGACGCGCTGGGATTAAAAGCTTTCACTATCTCAGAAGATGGTGTACACATCATTTTGCTGTCAAGCAATTCAAACATAAGCATAAGTACTTTATAAGAACATATTTTGTTAAATAATTCACTTCTGTATTTTGCTGGATTGGTCTTGGAAAAATTAGCTCTCACATGCTGCGTCAACATAGCTATGTTTTTTGAAAAAAATTTTTGCAACTCAAAGCTAGACATGTTAGTAAGCAGAGGGACACAGATTCTTTCTATAATAAGTTCTCTAAGCTCATCAGAAAATTTTATCCCATCATTGAAAAATTTCATACAATAATCTAATGCACTTTGCAGGTCTTCTTTCTTCATTCTAAAGTTTAATATTGTTATTGATTATTTATCATTAATTTCAAACAATGTGAAGCATCAAATTTCCATATAAATAGCCAAATAAAATTTTAAAATAGGCAGCAAAATTTAAAAGATTTTCTTAGTCCTTTCAAAATTCCATTTAAATCAAATAATACTGACACAAATTCTGAATTTTGAACCTTTTGAGCATAGTATTTTAAAATAATGGCATGAGATTGCAAAATAATGTATACTTATAGTACTGACATACATTATAATAACTATAATAAAACTATATAAAATAACTGAACTATTTTATACTAATTTAAACAACGAAGGATTGAAAAAAATTGAACAAACAAACTCATTACAAATAATTTATTTAAGTATTAATAATAATTTTAATATTGATAAAGCTAGATGCAAATACTCAAAACTTGATAAAATATTTAAGACATAAAATATATTATGTATCGTTATATAATGAACTGATTAGCTTTGAAAATGACTTTTTTAGTTTTAACAAATCACCATTCTTCAGTGATCAAGTACCACCACATTTCAAGGATAATATAAAATCAGAACAAAAACATTGCCTTACTTTTCAGTGAGAAGCACTAGTGCAGGATATATTGTCTTCTCATAAAATTCTTTAGGCTCTTGTATAAAAACAGAAAGTAGAATTTCAAACAATAAAGGATGGCAGGAATCTGTTAAAGCATTAACAAACTAAAATGTAAAACATAAATCATTTTTCATTTTCCAACAATAAAACTAAAAAAAAAAATTAAATCTAAAAAAAGACTTGCCCAGTAATATGTTCTAATTTGAAGGCAGATAAATAATAAACCTTACAAATAGATTTTGGGGAAAACAAGAAATTATCATTTGAATTTGTTCAGTTAGAAATTTACTGGTTTCAAAATTTTGATTGCCATGATGTTCATTTACAAAGAAATTTATTCTTACAAAGTGAGATATCATTTACAGGTATAACAGTTTATATAACAGTTTGAGTTGTGTGGATAAATGTATTTCTTCAATTCGAAGCTAAGAGCTATATAAAAAAAAAAAATTCAAACTAAAGTCATTTTCCAACATTATGAAGTTAATCTTGTATTCTTTGCAATTAAACTAATATAATTCTCTGGCTTAATAATAGCAATACTCCTTAATAACTAATCGGAAAACAAAATCAACCAACTCACTTTTATAAAAGTGAGTTGGTTGAGATTTACACGCGTGAAGTGGAAAAACTATGTAAATCTCCTTTCCACCATATCATGGTATTGTTGCAAAATAGAACAATAAATTTTGGAAAGATAAACCTCTTCTTCTACACTGAAAATTGTTTCCACTCACAGGTAAAATGGAAGGTATTCTCATAGAAAGTAAAAATATTCAAAAAATTATTTTTATCGGGTGTCGACTTCTAAAATCAGACAAAATTTTAAAAAAATACCTTTTCTAAACAACTTAGATATTCTGTCTTCTTTAAACTTCCAGGAACTAAATCATCTGAGTTTATTGGAAAATCACTTGCAATAAATTGCAGCAACACGTCTTTTAGCTGCTGACATTGCTGCATTGAAATAGTTTTCAAAATTTGTGGCAAACACTCAATAACTTTTTGCTTGATCACAATATCATTAGTTGGTTGAACCAAAACATGAATAAGACATGTAAAAAAATGATCATGTTTTGCACAACTCTAAATTAAACGTGAATTATATGAGCCTTCAAAACATATATGGCCAAATACAAAAAATAATCTTAGATAGCGTTAGAAAGTCTAATAACACATAGGATATATGCATATATATATATAAATAAAAAGAAGCCCCAGAAAATTTGATGACCTATACAAGCAAAATTTAAACAAGTACTATTTTTTTTAAATAAGTTAAACTATGGTTTCAAGAAATGACTGGAGAAGAAATGAGATTAGTAAAGTGTCCAATTGGTGGCTAATATTACTAAAAATGGAGATTCCAAGGGTATTGTTCCTATTTGTCAATAAAATTATGCTTTTTGAATTATTCCACATTTCTATTATTAATTTATTCACATTTTCATTCCTCTTTGAAAAATTTATTTGAATTTTCAAGTTTATGCTTTGATAAAGCCACTAGAAAAATTAACGGAATCCAGCTTAAACTAAAAATCTTTGTGTACTGATAAACAACAGATTTTGACACTTATATTCATAATTCTTAATAAGTATGTTAAAGTTTCAAGGAATATTCCGTTTTTCTATAAAAATTATAATGTTTAGGCCCAGTACAAATAAAACCTTTGACAAAATATTTCAGAGAAACTATTTATGGTCAACCTTTATGGTCTTCGAATTTTATAGTTGTAAAATTTCTAATAGCTATATTAAAACCCAAGTTTCAATGCCAATTCCGTTTTTTTTTCAAAAACGTAGCACTTGGGCCAAAAACAAACAAAAGCGTTTTGCTAAATTCTAATCATCGTTTTCTACCCTTATGACCTATTGATTTGAAACAAAATTGAAAGAAAGTCGTAAAAATTACTAAAAAAAGTTTTGCGAACAGGCCTACTCAGATGGGTAAGTCAATAATCTCTCTTTGGTAAATGGCTAAAAATGAATTTAAATACCTCGCTTACATTGGCCATTAATGTAAGAATATCCACCACTATCAACTGCGTATTTTTGTCTTGCTTCATTTTATTATCAAACTTTGGTAAGGAGTCCAAAAGAATCCTTGAAATATCTTCAATGCTAATGAAGTAAAAGAAAGATCTAATAAGAAGTGTACTTAGCAACCAACCATAATCGTATACACATTTAAAGCATTTAAAAAAAATATACATATCATCTAACAAAATTCATAACATTCGATGATATCATAAACTATCATATTTAAATTCTTTTACTGAGTTTACTGACATTATCAAAGAGGAATGACAATCACTTTACCAGCCTCATCTAAATGTGCCAATTGACGAAAGACTGTTAAAAGTAAACACAGGTCAGGTATACGATAGTATATCAAAGACAAACCTGCAAAATTTGGATAGAAACTGTGGGTTTCAGCCGAAATGGTGATACCTCAATAACTACTTGCTAGATTTCAGCGAAAAAAGAGAAACATCCTCCAACTGGATCAACTTGCCAATCCACCAGTTAATCAGAAAAGAAAACCAAGTCTTATAAGTCTTTGAAGCTGAGCATATGCCGTCATTTTCTGAGACAAAGCAAAACTGCAAAGTTTGCAATGCAAAAATGAATAAGAGCGCAAGGTTTGCTCCTACTGCAGTGCCCTTCAATACAATGTTTATTTACACTGCACTGTGATCAAAACTGTTTCAAATTGTGGGATACTAAGGAGTATTATAACAGAGTTTTTATGATTTTCCGTAGTTTATTTTCAATAATTTATGACAAATTTTGAAAATCTCATTTAAATATAAAATCTTTGATCATTTGTGTCGCAGAAAATATGCAACTTGTTTATTTTTAATCAAAAGACTCAAACAAGCTCAGAAATTAGTATGTAATGACAAGAAACGTGTTCAGAATTGTTTGCATTTTTCATAAAATACTGCTTTCTATTTCTTGGCAGATAACTCCAAATATGGTAAATGTAGACCTTTTATGTATGTATATTTTACATATATTTTCTCTTATTGTTCAGGACAATTCTATAACTTTATATGTATATCTTATATACTTATATGTATATACTTATACTGTATATATTTTATATCTTTATAACCATATTTCGTAAATCCTATTTAGAAGTTGAATTTTATAAAATATTTGTAACTTTCTATAGTTTATCAACCATTTTGAGTTTTGTGACGCCATTTCAAGAATTTTTTTCAGGAGAACATTCCTTCATCCTTCTAGTTTCAGAAAATATATAATTGCTTATGTTTAAATGAACAGAATATTACTCAAAACAACCCAGAAATTTGTCAGTAATAACAAAAAAAAACTTTTTGGGAATTGTTTGAAGTTTTTCAATAATAACTGCTTTCTATATTTTGGCGCTGATAACTCCAAATAAGGCAAGGTTAGGCCTTTGATTTTTTGTATGTAAATTTTAAATATATTTTCTAACAGGTTTCAGGAAAATTGCAATAATTTACATCTATTGTGTTTCATCAAAACTACTTAAAAGTTGATATTTTTAGGAAATATTTGTAATTTTCTGCAGTTTATCAGCCATTTTGGATTCTGTGATGCCATTTTCGGATTTTTTTTTTTTTTTTCCAGGAAGACATTCCTTAATGATTCTAGATTAAGCAACTATATACTTTGTTTTATGTTTAAATCAACAGATTATTTCTCAAAAACAACCCAGAAATTAGATAGTAATAATAAAAAACTTTTTGGGAATTGGTTGCAGTTTTTCAAAAAACACTGCTTTCTATATTTTGGCCAGTAACTCCAAATAAGCAAGATTTGACCTTTGATTATTTGTAAGTAAAATTTTAAGTAAGTAAATTTTAATTTTCTGTAGATTAACAGCCATTTTGGATTTTGTGACACCATGTTTGGATTTTAAAAATTTGAATATAAAATACACTAAAATTATTTAACTATTTGAAAGGAAACAATAATACCAATAAGAGGGCTGAACAATAATACCAATATGAAGGCTACATCAGTCGTTTTAACCTCAAGTCTTTTCATACCCTAAACCTATGTCACTGGAGGTGTATCTTATACATTCACTTTAGTACTTGAGACTCTTTAAGTGATAAGAGTTAAATTATAATTTCCTACATCAGGGCCAAGTCAGTTGCAAACATATGGGTCAAATTGGTAATTCAGCCGAGTTTAACCGAGTTGACGGTACTTCTTCACACTGGTTTTGAAAGAAAGAGTTCATAGTTTGCATAACTGCAACAGAAGTTGTATGCTGAATTTAAAAAAAAAAAAATGTGAAAATTAGTCGAAAGTGAAAAATTTTGATGAAATTGTAAATTATTTTTAAAATTTTAGACAAGAACATTGCTGTAGAATACCAAATTATGAAAGACATCACCGCACTTTTTTACACACCACCTTTGATCGTAGAAATCCCAGAGAATATGGTAATATCTTTTAAAAAACCTGCCTTTAATACCAATAAAAATTCAAAGTAGTAAAAACTTGATATCGAAATGCTGGACGATAGCACAGGTGCAACACTCGTTTAAAAACACTTCAGCAATAAAATCAAAACTAGTAAATTTTGATATGATACTGAACAGAGTTACTTTATATGGATGTAAACAATAAGTTGACATTCAATAGAAAATTAAAACAACTAATATCACTAAAATGTCTCGTCAAAAATCCAGAATCGTTGAATAACGCAAAAAAAGCTTAAGCTCTGACTATAGCCACCGTTTAGTACGAATCCGAAGAGGAAAAATCAACTTAAACGGTATTCAACGGTTTAAAAATATGTTCCTTAACAACAATCTAAAAAGACCAGACTATCTAAATGGTTAGTGACAGCACTTTTGAGATTTTTATTGGGTAAATATACTGAAATTGGTGATATTCATGAAATTTTAAAGACATGAGAATGACAACGCAAGGCACATTAATTGATAAAATAACCAAGTTGGTAATGACAGTTTATATATTTGAAGAAAAACAATCTAGCTAGTATACCAACTTACATACTAGAAAATATATTATTTGTGGTTAATCCAAATAAAATCACCATAGTTAATTTATAAAAATGATCAGCTTCCTGAAAATATAAAAATGGAACAAACATTTTTAACATTCTAATAAACACTTCTGTGCTCTTTTTTCTTAACTTTAGATTTATTCTTAAAAAATATTTATATTTCCTGGATGGATTTTGATTAATTAAAGTTTACTACTCGTTTGAACATCGCCTAATTCAAATTAACTGGTAAAAGGGCATATTCTTTCTCTGAAGCGCATGTTTATTTTTCTTCTTTCTTTAAAACATTCAGCAATAGTGTTCAAATAAATATTCATTTTAACTTTAAGCAAATATGATAATTTTGGATATCTTTCTAAAGCAACAATGCACTAATCCATTTCCCCTCTCCTTCTGCCCTTATTTGGTACTCGAGTATGTTTTGTACTCTTGGTTTGGACCTAATAAATTTAAGAGCTTCATTGTATAGCTCGAAAGCTAAATGGAAACCTCAATCATTAAAATTTTTCTCTTTCAAAAAAATGTCTTTAAAATCTTCTTTTAAAGGACCTTTTCAAAAAATGCATCTTGAAATGAGCATTTTATGAAAAGCTTCCTGCAAATTGTTCGATTAAAAATGTCTATAATGCCCTAATTTAATGCGAAATATTTTGAAAACATAATTTTGAGCATCACTTCCAGGCCTAAAATTAAGATATTAGACAAATTCAAGCCAGAATTTAAAAGCAAGATTTTTTTTTTTAATTTTTTGCACATGCAATTTCATAAAACTTTCAGTTAAAATCACCGTGAGTGGATCAAGAAGTAAACGTGAGCTTATAATACTAAATCAGCAGTCTTTCAATTTTCATAAGATGTACTTAACATTGTAGATTCAATCAATACCTCATGATGAATATATTATTTATATTCATATTACTTTAAGTAAGAACAAAATAATACCTCTTCTTTAAAACCTTTTTTGGAGTTAAGCATTGCATCAAAACATCTCGTAAAATGATTAAATGAAGCATGGTAAATTCCAGATTATTATCAATGACTACTTTCAGTGAAGCTTTGTTCTCTGCTATATGATCTAATAGTATATTTGAAAATCGATTATAGAATAGCTTTCCCTTTATAGTAGTCCCCTTAGAAACATCTAAAAAAACATATAAATAAAATGATATCAGAAATAAATATAGAAACATAGAAATCAGAAATTTAAAGGGAATCTCAAAAAATAATTAACATCTTTTAAATCTAATCTTAGCTTTATAAACTTATTTACTGAAAGAAGAAAAAAATTTAGGTGGCTAAAAACCCTTCTTTGCTGTTTTTTTATAAATGCATATTCATGTTCTCAAGTATCAAGGCGTATCAAACATGAGATATCAAGAAGAGACACAAGGCAAGCAAGGATAACTTTTGGAGCAAACTTTTGATCTAGTGATCTAGTGGTTAATAAATCAAGCTATGAGATATAACATATATGTAAAAATAAATAAATGCATTTTGGAAAAAAGATATTGTCCACACCAGATAACTCAGAATGATAAGGTTACAGAATTTTTGCTATTTTCCTATGAGATATCACAAGGGTAGAACAGGAACTAACATTTGAATTGTTGTACTTAAAACATTACTTAACACTTAATAAAATTTCTTAATATCTTTAACATAACATTTTTATGTACTGTTTTATATTTTTTCTCTAATATTTATGTTTTTCTCCACACATAACAATCTTTTAAAAACACTGATTTTGACAAAATGCTAAAGCCCTAAAATTGTTAAAGTTTAAGGCCATTGTAAAAAAAAATATCAAGTTTGAAAGTATTAATTTTTGTACTTCAGTCTGGTTAATCATTATTGATTTATCATTATTATTAATTAATTATAATTATTACTATTGTTATTATTATTATTATTATTAATATATTAAAGCCTTTTTTCCCATAATTTTGGTCCTCTGAGAGTGATAGAGAAGTTTGATGTCTTTGATGATTTAGGAAGTTGAAAGGTGTTTAAAGGAAAGCCAGTACTATAAGAGCACTCGACAGATGTAAAATTGCTGTTGAATATTTTTTGGTATTGTACCCGTTTTTACTTTTTACATAAATAAAATAACTTGATAATAACTTGATATATATTTATTTGATAAAAAGGTAAATAGTGCTTGTGAGATATAATACGTGTTGCTTGTTTTTGTTTAAGAAGAATCTTTTTTAAACAAGATTTATTGAGCTGCTCAAAATAATTTTTGCATAGTTTATATAAGAATGAATAAATGAAAAACAAATTTTTGTAAGACACCAAAGTCAAGTTATTTACTTGCTGTAAATAGAATTTCAATGTTTTATGATATTTTGTTTTCAATTACTTCTATGTGGTTTTTTTCAAAATCAAGAAAGTTTAATATAAAAAAAAAAGCACTAATAATTGAAAATAAAAAATAAATAGACTTAACAATGAGTACAATTAAATGCCAGCAAGTGCATTTAACAATTAATTGAGATGATTAATTTTTGTAAACCAGTATTTCACAATTCTGCAGGATGTCAAAACATTTTGTAACAACTTTTATACTTTAAAGTACATTTAGTCTTTTGAAAATACTCTTGGACTAAAGAGAGTGAAATATGAAGAACAAAATTTTGATACCACCATCATATCAAACCAATCATATATACTCATATTACTTAAGACAAACAGAACAATATTTTGTTTCCAGAACATTTAAATAACAATGCAGAATCGATGTGTTTCTGCTAGAAATTGCAATTATTATACCCTAAGGGTGAAAATCAAACCTGATTTCTGTATGGAGTCAGAAAATAACACCATGCATAAGTTCTTGTCAATGGACTCCATTTGCAGATATAGCAATAATAGAGTTTCCATAAGATATTTATGTACAGGTAGTAAAATCTGATCTGCTGAAACATGCTGAGCAATACTTGCCAGAAGATTGGAGTGAATTTGTACAATATCCTAAAAATATATCAACATCCTACAATTTATCAAACGTAAGATTACATTGATAATGGAGCAAATAAAATAATAACTTAAAAAACTCTAACGGCAATAGATAGGTTTTTAACAACTAAAATTATTTACAATTGCAACACAAAATCACACACACTTACAGTTTTGAATTTTACCATAAAAACGACTAACAAATATTTCAAAAAAAAAAATAAACAAGCTAAAAGCAGCTACTGGACCCCCTGCTACTTTTAAATTGCAAAAAATCTGGCACTGTCACTACTCATCATTTATGGTTCATCATTTATTATCATGGAAAATTTTAGAAAATAATAAACGGTGGTTTCCAAGAAAATTGAAAAAATGTCATTTTTAGGCCACATTTTGGCGTAATACCCTGAAACGAGAATTTTCAAGAAAAATTCACCCCTGTCACAATTTATCGCTTAGGGTCCCCTATGGTCATAGAAAATGTCAGAGAATACTAATGAACGGTTTCCACGGAAAATAAAAAAATGTCAATTTTAGGCCACATTCAGGCCTAATACCCTGAAATGAGAATTTTTCTGAAAAATAAGGCTCTGTCACTATTCACCATTTATGGTCCCTATCATCATGCAAATTTTTAGATAAAAATAATGAGCGTCGAATGAGAAATGTGTATTATGGACAGACAGACTGACGGAAGAATAGAGATGAATTTATAGGACACCGCCCGACAAACCAGGGGTCAAAAAATACATTCAATGTTTTATATTTCGTCCATTTTTTTTCTGAGCCTATTATAGTCTACAAATATAATTGAACAAATTATATCTTAAATATTTTATATAGTGACATTCTTAACCCCAAAAGGCACTAGTTTTTTAATCAAAGAAATTTGAGATCAAAATAAATAAATTGGAACACCACCTAGAGGCAGCTTATAGAAAAACCGATTATTTCATTTTCAAAAAGAAGCTCTTTTTAAGATAAAGTATCTTGCTGAATATTTCGTTCTTCTTTTTATAAATAGTTGCTTGTAAAACAGATTCAGTTATTTTGATCAAGTTTTTTCTTACTGAAAAATTATCTTATGTTATAAACGACTATATTTGTTAATGCCGAATTAATGTCTGGACAAATCGAAACTTTAGAATCTTTAAATTTTAAGCAAAAATCTTAAGTTTGCCTAAATCCAATTATTCTTTTAAGATATGCATATAATAACTTTTTCTATACCAGCAGTCATTTTATTATTCAAAATCAAATCAAACTTTTCTAAATTAGTTAACGTTCAAACAATCACAGCTCTAAAAAACTTTTATTGACCAGTCACAGACACATTTTTTATAAAAATCTGTTTTTTTTTTTTTTTTTTTTATTGAAAAAAAACCTTAATGAAAACTTTATTTTTTAAATGAAACCCACGTTGACTTTATGATCTTCGTTAACTCATAAAGTTGTTGACTCTAAACCAGGTTTTCTTTTCAAAATATTTGAGCTTGGTTAAATCTTAAATAGGCTGATTTTGAGTTTTAACAAATTAAAAATTTGGTAACCAATTTTTGTAAAAATGCACTTGTAAGTACTAGAAAAATAAAATTTTTGAAGTGATGTTTTTCTCATTTAAAATGCTTACCACTTTTTCAAAAAACCTTTACACTAAAAAAATAGCTTTCGCTGGATTAAAAGAGACGGTAAATAAACAACAAACATGACCTTTTGACTTACGTTCATAATTATAATCATCATAAACATTACCATTTGCTTTTGCAGCAAACAATACAAGAAAAATCAACGTTTACTGAAAGACTTAGTCTTGTCAGGCAAGCCGGTTAGTACACAGATCTTGTCATTTGATGAAGTGTTGGAGCAAAGTTTTTACAGCTGGACCCTAATATCAACCTATTTACTTTAATATAGGAGCAGAACTCTTTTAATATAGCGTCTATGTGCCAGATACCAAAACTAATATTAGTCATGTTCTGCAGTTCAGACACTTATATATCCATTTTATAAGTCAAAGAATGAAGGAACTATATAATTAAGTTAAAAAACCACATTGTTAAAAACCTGTTTTTTTAAGAAAAAGAAGGCTGTTACTTTGAAAGAGTTTTTGTTAGAAAATAATAAATTTAATGATTATAATCTATGAGAATATGGACCAGCCTGCTTATAGAACTATTTACTAGTTCTGGAAAATATTTGCAGAAATTATTTTCAGCAGTAATTTTTGTAAATTAGTTATAAATATATAAATAAAATAATTTAATTCAAAAATAATTTCAAATATTTTAATAAATGGTATCCAAAGGAGCACAAAAACATTCTATAAATATTAAAAAACAAAAGTTGTCAAAAAGCAAATAGTTACTTTACTTCAATGCTATTTACAAAATTTTACTTACGTCGTCAGTGAATCCATATCTCAATAAACTACATTTTATCAAAAGTTTGTAACCAATTGCAAGCTGACTAAGCGAGTTGCATGAATCAATTGTAGAATTGAATAAGTCAAAAGGAAGATATTTCAGGATGTTTAGATCAGGAGTTGACAATAGTGAAATTAAAGTAGCTCTCAACCTTTGTAAGACATCCTCAGTCCCATATTTTAGCAAACAACTAGAAAACGTGAAAATCTGAAAAAAGAGCAAATATTTGAAACATCAAATATACAACAAAATTTAAGCATAAACTTATTCAGCCAAACGATAACGAAAAAAAAACTGTAGTGCCAATTGGATTTATTTCCTTATCTCATAATAAAATGTTTAGGGCTGTCAATACCTTTTAATCAAGTTATTCATTTCCAAAATCTATAAATTTAGGAATGAAGATATATATA